>JAWNNO010005502.1:0-53116 GCA_035044985.1 Lordiphosa fenestrarum | reverse complement strand
AGCCTACCGGACTTAAGAGCGTTCGTACGACCATTTGTGTGCGAAAATCTGACTCAATTAATGAAGCTCGCAGACGAATTCGAGGAATTGGAGTGAGACAGATATAATTTGAGGCAGGAAAGCAGACCGAATAGGTCGCGATTTATTGCAGTCAGCTCTACTAATACAGTCGGGACAGAATTTCAGGCACCGTATGACGGTTGTAATAGATGTGCAAGGATAGCCTCCCAAGGACACGCGCATGCGGATGGTCAACCGCGGGGAGAAGGATTCATAGAGAATCCTTTACAAGCATGCCGGAGGTGCGGGCAAGCTGGACATTTCGCCCGAGAGTGCCAAGGGGCATGGAGAGAATACTGTTGGCAGTGCGGACGGATAGGAGTAAAGACCTGGCAGTGCTGCAGGCGTTCGGGAAACGATCGTCGACCCCGGTTCGTGAGGGACGAACGGGAGTCGGCAGGACCAACCCCTCAGCATTAATAGGAGAATTAAGGGACGAGGGAGCGCATTTGTCTGCAACGGTGCTGATCGGAAAGACAGCGTACAAGGCCACAATCGACACGGGGGCTACCAGTAGTTTTGTGAGCGAAGAAATGTTGCAGAGAATGCGTGGGGAATTATCGTTAAGCCGAGTAAGGAGACAGGTGAGGCTAGCAGATGGCAGGAGCAGCAATATTTGCTAGCAATTCGAAGCAAAGGTAGATTTCGGGAAAAAGGAATTGACAATGGAATTACTGGTCTTGCCAGGAGTCATAGATGGACTGGTGTTGGGATGGGATTTCCTAGAAGGCCGGTTTGAAAGTGGAATGTGCGGGGATGACAATTAAGATCCCACCAAGAGGCAGAAGGAATGGTTGGTTGGAGGAGAAAATATCGGTGGCAGTCGTGGAAATCGAGAATAGTCACAAAGAACCAAGAGTAAGAGGTGAGCCTGAAGTAGAAAGTCCAGAAACGCGCGTGGGAAAATGTTTGCAAAAAGAATTAGCAGAATTTGCAAACATAAAGGGTCTATCGAACATTACACAACATAGGATAACTATGAAGGACGACAGGCCGGTAAAGCAACGGTACTTTCCAAAAAATCCGAAAATGCAGGCTGAGATAAACAGCAAAGTGGATGAACTATTGGAAAAGGGTTGCATTGAGCCGTCGAAAAGTCCTCATAGTGCACCAGTGGTAATGGTTAAGAAGAAGAACGGAAAATGGAGGTTTTGCGTAGATTTTAGGGACATGAATGCACGAACTGAAAAGGATGCATATCCACTGCCTAGGGTGAATCATATCCTTGAGCAATTGAGGGAAGCGAAGTACATAAGTAGCCTCGACTTAAAGGATGGCTACTGGCAAATTCCATTGGAGCCGGAAAGCAGACCATGAACAGCCTTTACGGTTCCAGGAAGGGGGCTATTCCAGTGGCGGGTGATGCCGTTTGGCCTCGCATCAGCTCCAGCCACTTTCCAACGAGCACTGGACCAAGTAATTGGTCCAGAAATGATGCCTCATGCGTTCGCATATTTGGACGACATCATTGTGATTGGGCGGACTCTGGAAGAGCATATGGAAAATCTGGCTGAGGTATTTCGCAGATTGAAGGCAGCAAACCTCAAAATAAATGTCGAGAAGTGCGAATTCTGCAAAAAGGAGTTAAGGTACTTGGGGCATATGGTGACTGAGGAAGGTATCAAAACAGACCCGGACAAAGTGGCGGCAATAGCGGAGCTCAAACCACCCACAAATGTCAGAGAATTAAGACAGTATCTGGGGGTAGCGTCATGGTACAGGCGGTTTGTACCGGATTTCGCGTCTACGGTACAACCATTGAACTCTCTACTTAAAAAGGGAGCTAAATGGGAGTGGACGGAGGAAATACGGAATGCGTTCGAGGAAGTTAGAGCAAGACTTACGTCTGCACCCGTACTGGCGTGCCCGGATTTTGAGAAAGAATTCGTGTTACAAACGGATGCGAGCAATTACGGTTTGGGAGCGATATTGACTCAGTCATCAGACGAAGGAGAGAGAGTTATCTCCTACGCCAGTAGAACTCTCAACGCAGCAGAGCAAAATTACTCTGCTACGGAAAAAGAGTGTCTGGCGATAGTTTGGGCAGTCCGTAAACTTCGGCAATACATAGAGGGATACCGTTTTAAGGTCATAACGGATCATATGGCACTAAAATGGCTGAATTCTATAGAAAGCCCATCAGGGCGGGTTGCCCGATGGGCATTAGAATTGCAGCAATACGACTGTGAGGTAGTGTACAGGAAAGGCAAACTCAATGTGGTGGCCGATGCACTCTCACGGCAACCATTGGATGCCGAAAAGTGCGAAAAACTAATGTTAGCCGATGAAGGTGAGAGGGTCGGGTGGATTCAGAGAATGGAGGAGAAGATTCAACAGAATCCGCAAAAAATTTCCGGACTATTTAAAAGAGTCGGGAAATTTATATAGACATATTCCTCATCGAGCGGGACATGAAGAAGTGGCGGCGTGGAAATTGTGCGTGCCAGAAAAAGAGCAGAAAAGGGTGCTACATGAGGGTGCCACGATGCGGCCACAGCAGGGCACGCGGGCACAAGGCGCACAATAGCAAGAGTGGCCGCAAGGTATTATTGGCCCGGAATGCAAAGGGACATTCGCAAGTATGTCAGGGAGATGCGAAATATGCCAGAAATACAAATCGCACCAATTGCAAGCGGCTGGGAAGATGCTTACGCAGATCCCCGAAGAGCCGTGGGCAACGGTTTGTGCAGATTTCGTAGGGCCATTGCCTCGATCGAAGCATGGGAACTCTGTGTTACTAGTACTGATCGATCGATTTTCGAAATGGACAGAACTAGTAGCACTAAGAACGGCAACGGCGGTGGCCTTGCGGGAACGAATCTTGGCGCGGTTCGGAGTACCAAAGGTGCTAATAACAGACAACGGAGCACAGTTCACGAGTAAGGCGTTTAATCGATTCTTGGAAGAGATGGGGGTATCTCACCAATTTACAGCGCCATATACTCCTCAAGAGAACCCAACGGAGCGAGCAAACAGGACGGTCAAGACTATGATAGCTCAGTTTGCAGGCTCCGATCAGAGAAGGTGGGATGAGCTGCTACCGGAACTCACTTTAGCAGTCAATTCCAGTGTGGCGGAATCAACAGGATACACACCTGCGTTTCTCGTACAAGGAAGGGAACCACGGTTGCCTAATGCCTTGTACGACAACAGCAATCTCGGAACAGGACACGCAAAAAGGGATGCAGGAGAAAACGCGACGAAGTTAAAGGAGATTTTCGAGGTGGCAAGGAGAAATATGGAGAAGGCAGCACAGGATCAGGCGCGCCACTACAACCTGAGAAGACGCGCTTGGAAACCAGTGGTAGGCGACGAGGTATATGCCAAAACGCACCATCTCTCGAAGGCATCGGAAGGATTCGCTGCAAAATTGGCACCCAGGTATGAAGGTCCCTATCAGATTATAAGCTTTATATCCCCAGTAATCTGTACATTGCGAGAAAAAGGGAAACAAAAGCTGAGAACGGCACATATTAGCAGACTAAAACCAGCGAGTCAGGAGGAAGAAGAAATCGAGAAAGGGGAGGGAGCATAAAACCTAGAAGAAAATAACCTAAAGAGAAAAATATTCCAGGCAGAAAGGAAGAAAATCTGTATGAAAAAGGGTAAAATCAAAAATCAGGGTCATTCAAATGTTTACAGGGTATCGAGGAGGCGACCCCTAGAAAGATGAGAGAAATGCGGCGAAGTGAGCGATGGCAGCTCAGGCCGTAAGAGGGAAAGGGACGGCGATAGTGCCAGGAACCGTTGCAGGGCTCTCTCACAAGAAAGCTCGCAAGGAGAGAAATGCGGAGAGCGGTGGCAGCTCAGGCCGTAAGAGAGAAAGGGACGGCGATAGTGCCAGGAACCGTTGCAGGGCTCTCTCACAAGAAAGCTCGCAAACAAATGGCGTGGAGACCGAGGCTTGATGGCAATGAAAAGCCTGAAGCTAGGTCTAGTCGATCGAGAACAGCCAAGATGAAGACAACGCAAGGTGAGAATGTGGTGAAGGAGGCGCGCGGTGGCGTGGCCAGGCGGCGATTGGCCTTTTTAGGCGCCGGCCGGGGTGGCGGACTGATCCCGCGGAGGCGGCTCCAGGTGCGCAGGCCCTCCGACATACTGGAGTTGGAGGCATCGCCCATCCGGGAGGCGATCGATCGGAGGACGACGGGCAGGGAGAGAAAGTGGGCGCGACGCCGGGCAGGCCGCTGACCCAGGTGCCGGAGTGGGAGGAGGCGGGCGCGACGCCGGGCAGGCCGCTGACCCAGGTGCCGGAGTGGGAGGAACAGCCGCAGACGGAGGTCACCCAGAGTCGCCGCTCCTATTTCGCAGGGGGCCGGTGGCACCATGAGGTGACCACCGTGGCCACCTGGAGCGGGCCCTGGTCTTCGTGGGCACCGCCGGAGGAGGCAGAGGCGCCAGGGGAGGCGAGGGAAGCGGGTCCAGGGGTGGTCATCACCGAGGTGGTGGACGATCCCCCCGCGCCGCAAGCTTCCAACAGCCGGGACCCCAGAGGACGTGCCAGGGAGGCCGGACAGGGAAAGGAGCCGGAGGAGAAGGAGCCGGAGCCGCAGGAGACGGAGCCGCAGGAGAAGGAGCCGGAGGAGAGAGGGCGTTGGGTGTGGCCAGCTCCAACACCCCACAACAGCCGCCCGACCTTCAAGCGGCAACACTCGGGCCCGGAGCCGGAGCGCCCACGGGTGAAGGCAGTGCGAGCCTGGAGGTGGGAGGAGCTGCGGAAGAAAAATTGGCCCCAAGAAGTATGGGAGGAAATACGGAGCCGGGACGGAAGGAGGAGTTGGCCCCGAGGAGCCCAGCTGGTGTGGGTAGGAGCTACCCGCCACCGGATAAGGTGGGGGCGCGGTGGACCGCGAGTGTTCCGGGAGGTGGAGGCGGAGGGACCACGAACGGCATAGGGGGGAAAATAATTATAAATAAAAACACAACATATAACATGGAACAAAACAATTTTATTCCACATATGCATAGGTACACACGCTTGGCGGGAGCCGGGGCTGGGTGGTCGGGGTGATCACCGGCGCGACACACAAGTACCAGCTGGAAAAAGAGGAAAAAACGCGACGAGCGTCGCCAGGTGAGCGAACGCCACCGATACGGCACAACAACACAGAACAGAAAATATATAAGAACGATGATGAGAGGGAAGGGAACGGCGGGGGTACGTACAGCAGCATGGTCGGCGATCGGTATGGGAATCGATATCGATAGCGGGCAGCGTGGGTGGGAAATACCAAAAATATATCGGGAGCAAGGGTCACCCTAGCAAGGGAACGGTCTCACTGGCGGCAGCCTATCGGGCTCGATAGCATGATCGATAGAAAAGGGCTACGGGGTGGTGTGACCAGAGTGTGGTAAGGGGAAAAGGAGTGGGGAACTGTCCGGGGAGTGGCGCGAAAAATTTAAATTGGGCGGGAAATTTAAATTTAAAAGTCGGTCACGGCAATAAAGTACAAGGGGGGAAAAGATGAAGGGTTTTGTTGGGAACAAAATTGCCGAAGAAAGGGGGGAGTGTGGAGTAACTCCTCACAGGCCGTGGATTACAGGGTAGCCAAGGCGAACTGGAGCTCTCGGAGCGGTGAAAGAGAGAGAGCGAGCTGTGGAGAGTTGGAGAACAAGGGCCGTGGCCAAGGCCTTGCTTCAACGGAACAGCGGCTGCGCCCCGGCTATAAAAAGAACGGCTGCCCTAAAGACGGGACAGTCGGTTATTTACGAGTGCGCGGAGCGTAGTCCATAATTGTGAACCTAAGTGCGAGCGAACGTGAACCGAGAAGGCAGAGTGACGAAATCTTGCGGAAAGTCGAAGCGATTGGCTCGACGTTAATTTGCAAGGAAGGCAACGATAGCCAGTGAGTAGTGCGAAAGTCCTGCGAGGTCGGAGCGAATAGCACGACAACGGCAGACGGGCACTAGGAACTGAGCGAGGACATCGAGTCGGTGTGTGAGCAAGCGCGAACGGGCTAACATAAAGATCTGAAGTGTAAAGTGAATTGTGAACTTAGCCTAAGGCCTATTACTAAGTGATTTACGCCAACCAAATATAGACTCAAGTACATTTTAAACGTTTGTCTCCTTATTTTGGCAATTCTTCAATAAATTTGTTGAAGCGATCCGGAGCACCCCTGAGCTACGCCCAGCTGCAAAGGTTCGTTACAATAATAAAAATAAAAAATAAAGGTTTATCCTGTTTACAGAATCCCTCATACTAAATAAGTATATATAAGATATTTCATTCAATTCATTTTAATTATTTTTTAAGGCTTGATTTGTATATACTCTTAACTCTTATTTGCGATCCCTGATCTGTTCTGAAAAGTACAATTATATCGGACAAAAAATATCGGAGTTATTGAGCTTGACGTTAGTTAGGCCTAAAACCGCTAAAATTACAAAATAATGTGGCCTACTTTCAGGATGACCCTTTAATAGCTGTAACAAAAACGTTTACGTTCAAATTCAAAAACAAATGAACAGGGTATTCGTATATAGTATATCGAGAGAGATCTAGGATCCTTTTGATCTGAATGTGTTTCTTCGGATGTAGTATTCTCTGCTGTTTGAATATTGCGAATTTGATGTTGGCTTGGTTTTACCTCAAACAATTTTTCTTTCTTATCATTATAAATCAGGAGCAAGTTTTTTTTTAATCTTTTATAAGGGGTGGTCCATTTAAAAAATTGAAATTTAATTTTGTTATAAAAAAAAAAACGGCTCGATATTTATTAAAGGTTGAACATATATTGGAAAATCAATTTCGGTCAAATGACCACCACGGCTGACTTGCCAGTGGCCCGTTCGATCCACCCAATTTTTAAGAATATTTTCAATTATTTCGGCACGTATGTCAGCAATAGCAACACGAATCTCGTTCTTCAACTCATTTATTGTTTCAGGATTGTTTGCATAACATATAGTATGTCCTTGACCGTTCAACCAAAATTATAGTCTAACGGTGTAAGATCACAGCTTCTTGGAGGCCAATTCACATCTCTATATTTGCTGATTACTCGATTTTCGAGATGGGCACAGAAGGTCGATTATGGCGTGCGCTGTGTGGCATGTAGCACCGTCTTGTTGAAACCAAATATCGTCCAAGTCTTCCGCTTCAATTTCCTCGAAGAACCAATCACTTAACAATGCGCGGTAGCGCTCACCATTCACGGTCACGGTGGCTCCTTCTTCAAATTCAAAGAAAAATTAACCAATGATGCCTCGAGACCAAAATCCGCACCAAACAGTGATGCGTGGTGGGTGCATTGGCTTCTCGACGACGACGTTATCGGATTTTCTGTGCCTCAGATGCGACAATTTTGTTTATTAACATAACCACCGAGGTGGAAATGTGCTTCCTCCGAAAAGATGGTTTTTCCGTCAAATTTACCATCTTCGACCAAACGATCTTCCGCCCCGCAGCAATGTTTTCGGTCGAGCGCATCGGACGAGTGCGTACATGGGTTGGTTTATCCTTTAACAATCCAGTTTCACGAATTCGCTTCACGAATTGATCTACAAGTTAAGTTTTCGAAACTTTTTTGTTGTTAGCGACCAATTTCGTAAATGTCAAAGTTCTTACTAAATATCCGCTATCCGAATGACATTTGACGTTTTTAAAGTCAAATTATGAATAGTTCAAATACCAAACACCCGATGGACCACCCTGTAAATAGACAAGTCCTTAGCATTTTTGTAAAAGCCTTTTTTAATAAAAAACGCGGTCGCACCGGTGTCAATCAAAACTTTGAGGATTTCGTTTAGCTCTCTTTCGAACTTGAAGATGTAGTCGAGGTCTCTTTCGGATTCTATGAGGAGGATTAGGAGGAGGTCTGATCACTATGATCACGTTTCTTAGGTACTGCTCCACCTGAGAATTTGAATATTTTGGGGAATTGGGATTGTGCCTGAAAACGCATATTCTGAATTTGTAAGAAAGGTTGAACTTAAATAGGAGAGGGTTGGGGACTTGAGTTCCTTGGAACAAATTAACAACGCAAGTTGTATTTCCAATTTTGGCCACGCCCCTTTCCTCCCCGCAATTTGGAAAAAACGTCATATCTCCCACAGTATTAAAGATACACGGTTCGTACTTTTTAGACATATTTAGTAATTAGGAATACTTATCGATTCGCCAAAGAAATGGTGAAGATCGGATGAACGTTTGTCGAGTTATGATCAAAAGACTGTTCGCTGCTGAGCGTAAAATTTCGTTGGTACAAAGTATGTTATAGTCGGGCTTGACCGACTTTCTTTCTTGTTTTTATTCATTTCGTTTATTCATTTTCGCTGAAGATGAACCTTTTGTCATTATGGTTTTGTTGTCAACTGGTTTTGCTGCGAACTTTTTGTTTACAAAATTATAATATAGTCTAGCACGGACATGTTTCTCTGCCTGAGGCCACTGAGACCACCATCGGACGCCTATCGCGATAAGCGAAATCCAAACGAGCCAAAATTGCATCAAGGTTTAATACCGTACCATGGTTGGTAAGGGTATCATTGGCGCGCCCTACTGATTCGTTGCGGAGGATAGTAAAAGCTCCTACATATCTGCGACTGCATTTTTTAAATAGATTCATGGCACTAACAGCGGCCTCGCGCCAGCTGACATACGCGATATAACTTCCCGAAAATTCCGGGACAGAGTTGATAACATCAAATGATTCATCACATCTGATATTATCATCAATTTGTATGGGATTGTTCTATTCGACAGCAGTTGCTCTCGAGGCAAGTTGTGTCTGTAATTGCGTTATCTGTTCTTGTAAAGAAACTGTTTGGTGCGCAATGAGTTGAGCTACCAGATCTGCTGTTAAATTGTTAGTATCCATTTTGAGTTTAGAAAATTCTTTAATTAAATCATTCAGTTTTGATCAAATATTTTCAAACTTATCTTAATTATATTATTTTTGTCAATATTGTTTGCCCTGCAACTTAGACTTAATCTTAACGGTTCACGTTATTTGCTGAAGGTGTCTTCCTTTGAAATAGTTTGTATATGGTTCATGGAGGGGTCTTCCTTTGAGGCCGTCGGTTTTCTATTTACGAATTATGTCTTCCGTCTAATAGGTTTTATAAGTTTTCTGTTTTTGTTTTTATTTTGTTTTCTATGAGGTTTTTGTTGAGTTTTTTGTTCAAATTACCTTTTTTTCACAAGCAATATTTTTCCGACACTACAGAGCGCACGGGTTCATTGGACTTGGTCACAATGATGGTTTCAAACACAGTGTTTTAAAAAACGCGTGCCCCACGTTGGGCGCCAATAAAAATAAAAGTAAAACTTTTAGTTGGATGTTTGCCGGTTCGAGGTCAGGTTTATAAAAACAATTTTACTTCTGTTTTTCCGATACATTTCGGTTGCGCTTCGGCTACCGTCTTCTGGGCAAACTACAAAAATATTAACACCAAATTGATCTATTAACCAACATTTTTACAAAAAACCGTTTACGTACAATTTTTACACGTCTGCACTCTTTGGCGTGGAATCTTAAACTATTTGTTAGTCGGTGAGTAAGTGTCTGTATAGGTGAGCGCAGTTCTCAGTATCCGTTTTGTAGTTCAGTCTTCTTTCTGTTGGTGTGTTTATTATGTGTAGCATTTTCAAAGTGAAGCGGTTATTGTAGTGTTGTTCTTGTTGCAGTATTGTCGCCAAGGCTGCAAACCTTTAAAATTCTCCAGGAGGTTCGGTTCTATTGTAAATCGGTAACCTATTGTAAAATAAAAGGTTCGGTTCGCGGACCGGTTCTTGGAACCCATGAACCCAAGGTTCTGGTTCGAACCTTGGTTCGCTTTCACATAAAAGAAAAGTTAGTCTTTTGATTTATTAATACGTCGAAAATGAAACATATATGCCTTCTATCCATATGCTTAATCATAATGATCATTACTTAAGTTATTTCAATTATAAAATCCATTAGGTGACATTTACAGCTATTTGAAACTGCCTAGCTTAGGTTAATTAGCATTTTATGTCTTCCAGGAGCTGTTTATCTATACTAGCTCTAAAATCAGAAAGAACAAACTTAAGTGTTGAAAATGCTCGTTCAACTGATACCTGAGTTACTGGTACAGCTAGTATAGTAAAATCAATATTTTTTAAGACTTCGTTGTTATGACCTTACCAAAATTTTAGCAAATTTTTTTTGCTGACATCCGCTTTATCTATTTTTGATTTGGTCTTGTTGTAGAATCCTTTCATTGTATTTTTAGGTTTGTGCGCTTTTTGTTTGTTTTGTTTGTCATAACAGTTTGATGCTGCAAATCTTTCTGATAATTTTGGAACGTACGTAAGTCACTTATATTTATAAAAATTTCTGACGTTGTTGCAGACTCAAGAGGTAGTCTCTTGACCAGTCTGCCCAGAACCATTGCTTGATGCTGGATATCAGTTGAAATCGCTGCAAGTATGTCAGACTGGCACCTTTTATTGACGGCGTTGACTCGAATGACTGCCCAATCAGCGTTGTTCCTACCAGCAGGTGTGTTGGCGTGATGGCCTCGCCGTCGTTGGGATTGATGCTGTCTGCTATTATTGGAAGCGAGTTTAAAATTGCCTCCACGTCGACCAGCACTGTTTTCAGCTCGTCTTGGCGGAGAATTGCGATGCCGATGGCCTTGAGCAGCAAATTCTTCGCCGACTTGACTGCGGCCTCCCAAAGGCCTCCAAAGTGCGGAGCTCGTGATGGGATAAACATAAAGGTTATCCCTCGACCCGCAGCAAACTTGGTGATGGCATCCTTGGCCACATCGAATTGGCCCTTCAAATCGGCGAGCATCCGAGCAGCACCCACGAAATTGGTGGCATTGTCGCAGTATATCCTCCTGAAGGGCCCACAAACCTGGATAAGCACATGATAAATGATTTAGAAGTGAGATCGTGACTAGCTCCAAGTGAACAGCTTTGGATGTGAAACAGACAAATACTGCGAGATACATTTTCACAGGCGCTTTCCTCTGATGGCTAGAGTAACAGATATTGGACCACAGAAGTCCACTCCACTGATTTCAAATGGTCTATTTTTACATAGACGATCCGCTTGAAGATTTCCCATTATTTGAGAGGCTATTATCGGCTTGTATCTGTAAAAATGCACACAGTCGCGAACGGCTTTACTGCATTCTTTTCGAGTATTTATCAGCCAAACTTGTTGCCGAAGCAGGCCCACAAGAATCCGAGCGCCAGCGTGACAATTTGTGCGATGTACATACTCCAGATACAACCTTAGAAATCGACAATTTTTGGGCATTTTGGGCAATTTGTGCGGCAAAGGCGCATTTAGTAGTCGACCACCAACTCGCAACAACCATCACACGCGATCACGATCTTGGTGTGGGTAAAGAAATGGGTTAAGTTTTTGAATCGAGGGCTGCAATGCGACCGACTTATTAAACTTCGCGATCTCTTCTTTAAACAAAATATGCTGCAGAACATGGATGACAACAATGAATGCAAAATTGAGCTCATCCTTTTGTAAATCTGGCCATAACGGCTACTACTCGTAAAACTATCATATAAGAGGACGAATTCTCTATGAGTTCTAGATTAGGATGAGCGGAAAGATCGGTCGCGATCAATACTGTGGCAGACTTTCGTTTCACCAATACGTCTACCTGCTCAGTCATATCAAAATAAACGTTTATTGGCCACAATCGCTCTTTTTGCTGTAAAAACTCTGGGCCATTAAACCAAATCGATTCTTTTAGTCGCTTACTGAGCAACCTCGCGAAACTAGATCTGCTGGGTTCTCCTTAGTAGGAACATGGCGCCAGGTCACCTCTGGTGTCAATTCCTGGATGTTTACTACTCGATTGGCAACAAATGTGTTCAGACTGGAAGGATGCATCTTTACCCAATGCAGAACAACCTCCGAGTCAGACCAAAATACGACCTGTTCAATTGAGACAACCAACTTCTGCCTGACCTTGACCCACAGAATTGCGAGCAATTCAGCTGCGCACAATTCTAGTCTTGGCACCGACTTAGTTCTCAGCGGAGCCACGCTTCACTTTGCTGTGAGTAGTTGGACTGAAGTGTCTTCCCTATTCTCAACTCGGATGTAAATACAACATCCGGAAGCTCTTGTAGATGCATCCGAAAACCCATGTATTTGACGTTTCGTACTTTTTGTAACACCTACATGTCGAGGAATGCAGAAGTAACAGCTTCCAATTTCTGTTGCAAGTATTGGCTTTGTTGTGGTATTGGCTCATCCCAATCTAGCTTAAGTAACCAAGTTTTTTGAATTAGAATCTTCGCGCGAGCGATAATAGGACACAATAGCCCAAGAGGAGCGTACAGACGAGCCACAAACGATAACATACACCGTTTAGTGGGTTGTACTTCTAACGAAAGGCCTTTCATCGAATAGTTGAAGATATCTTCTTTTGGGTTCCACGTGAGACCCAATGTTTTAGTTTCCCCCTGTTCACCGATCACAATAGGATCATCAAGATCTGATTTAAAGGGCTTACAATTGGATGACCATTTTGTCAAGGTAATTTCATATGCTTCTAGGACAGACACCAACTCTTTCTGCAAGCATCTCAACTCTTCTGCTGTGTCATCTCTAGCTAACAGATCATGTGATGTCGCATGCTGGTCACTCAAATATTTTAAGCATCTGATAGTCAAGAATGGTGCTGACGCCGTTCCATAAGTCACTGTATTAAGACGATAGATCTGCAGCGGATCGGTTGTCATTTCTCTCCAGACAATCAACTGAAAGTTGCGTTGGGACTTGTCAATCTCGATTTGACGGTACATTTTAGTGATGTCTGCCGTTAAAGCACATTTCCGAAGTCGGAATCGTAAGAGGGTCGAATAGAGATCAGGCTGTATCGTGGGTCCCACCATCAGAACGTCATTGAGTGACAATTGCGACGAACTTTTACTTGAAGCATCGAAAACTACTCTGAGTTGCGTGGATGAGCTTTGTGGTCGTAGCACGCACAGGTAAGGAACGAAATAATGCGTCTCTCTGGGACTATTGTTGTCAGTTGCGCTCATGTGGCCCAGAGAGATGTACTCTTTCATGAAGGCGATGTACATTAAGGTAGTAGACCGGTGTGATGGGTCAAAAAATTCTACCTATTTTTTTTTTACATTTTTCGGAAAAACCACATTTTAAAAATATGCTCTTAAATTTTCAGACCGAAATTTAGAATATTTCCAAAGTTAAAGGCAAAATAAGAGAGCGCGCCGTTGAGTGTATGAAAGTGTGTTGACACGCCAGTGGCAGCTGCTCTGACCGTTCCCTCCTTTATTGTCCTTCCAACCTTTATTATTTAAAGATACCAAGGTATATCTACTGCTAATGACGTTTTTGAGGAAACCGAAGGATTGCTGTATGCACCGGGCATAGCTGATTAAATAATGTTAGTATTATTTGTTGCCAAAACTTTAAACGAGTTTTTCACGAAACCATGTTTTTGAAATTTCGGGGAAGCAGTGACTCAAAACTATTCAACAGATTTGGCTCAAAATTTAACTAGTTATTCTACATACACATATCTAAATATCTAACCTTTAAAACATTAAATTTTTTAATAATAAATAAATTTCTTTAAACATTTTTTCAACAAAAAAGGTTACAATTTGAGAACTTTTTTTTTACAAGTCCGCAACTTTTTTTTTTATTATGTATATCATATCGTTATCGTTATCGACATAGAAAGGCGACACCAAATTTTACTCCTCAAACAAATCCGAATTATTTCCAATAAACACTACTCATAAATAAAAACAATCTCGATAAAAGTTCGTGTATATGTACGGCGACTAAATCCGGTGTGGAAGACAATAAAATCTTCTTGGTTTGTTTCTATTAAATCACACAAATTAAGATCGAACAAGTGCGCCAAAACACACACACACAAATCCAGCATCAACACACACAGAATAAAAGACACTCAATCTTTTTCCACTCAAAACATCAACATAGACGGTTAATATGGCTCCTCCAACAAAGCGACAGCGCGAGAAAACCGCCACTGACTTGGCGGCTGGACAGAGCTCTGGGGCTAAAACGGAGACCAGTTCCAATGATCTGACCCCTGAGATGGTCCAGCTTATCGACCAAAGGTTTGATCACCTGGTCAAAGCTATCTCAGAAAACGTCATACAGTCTGAGCAGCGGGTTCTGCAGGCTTTGCAGGAGAAGTTGGGAGTAATGTCAGCTGAGATTCAGCTACTTACTCAACGTGTGCAGCAACTGGAGGAGATGACTGGTAAAGTCAAGGAGCTGGAGAGCTGTGTCCAGCAACTCAGGGATGAGGTACATGGGACTCAGGCGTTGCGTGGCCAGGTTAGCAAGCTGGAAGCAAAATGTGCGGCTCATGCTAATGCTCAAATTGCTTCAGAGCTTCGGGTCCATGGAGTACCATATGAGGAAGGTGAGCAATTGAAGACCAGGTTCAATGCTTTGTGTTTTGCTCTCAAACTCACACCGCCGCCAAAAGTTGTAGACATCTTCCGGGTTACACAGCGAAACCACATCCAAAACCAGAATTTAATTGTTGATTCTGCAATTATAATTAAAATGGAGCACGTGCGGGATAAGGCGGCGCTGTTGAGGGCAGCCGGTACTATGCGTAGAGAAACTAAGAAACCACTGACTCTTCAAATGTTGGGTATTAACTCTGATGCACCTATTTACCTAAATGAGCAGCTCACTAGAGATAATTACACAATCTTTAAAGAGGCCTCTCAAATGAAAAAACGGAAGGCTCTCTTTGCCGTCTTTACACGTCGTGCTGTTGTGCATGTTGTGCGATGCGAGGGGGGCGAGGTATTCAGGGTGGAGAGCATGCAAGAACTACATGCGCTGCAGCACTCTTTTGATCGCTCTTTTGAAGAGCACAACGGTGCAGCAGCAACTGATAACAATAATCTCTTTCGTTAAGCTGCTCTTATTCAAACTTTTGTTTACTCTTATAAAGAGGTTAACGTGTAGTCTTTTATGTATTTATAATATAGCTCAAATTTTAATTATTTTATGTACATTGCGTGCACTACTAATTAGGAAAACTTTAAAACAATGTTTAATTATTTGAATAGCTCCACAACCAACAGTAGCACCATGATTAGAGTTTTGGCAAATCAAAAAAGTGGCCTAAGTATTTGTCATTTAAATGCACAAAGTCTTTCAAATAAAATGGATGAGTTTAGATATTTGTTTGTGCAGTCAAATATTGATGTCATTTGTGTGTCAGAAACTTGGTTTGTCCCTCATTTAAGTAATAAGTTGATTGATTGTGAAGGTTTTGATGTATACCGATCTGATCGACAAAGCCACGCAGGAGGAGTTTCAATATACGTTAAGAAAAAGTTAAAGTCCAAAGTGATATGCAAACACCCCTCCCAAAGTGCAATTGAGTATCTGTTTATTCAAATAACAGGACTTCTTAAAAAAAATACAATGCTAATTGGCTGCGTATACCGACCAAATCGAAATACTGACTATACAGACGTGATTAATGTAATAGCGAATTTATCTTTTTACCGACATTTTACCGACATCTTAATAGCTGGTGATCTCAATAGCAACATGCTGACTGAAAGACACTTATCAGACGAAATGGCTTCATTGGGCTTGGACTTGGTTAACACTTGCACACCCACGCATTTCTCGAATGCAGTGAATACTTTGCTGGACGTATTTTTTGTTAGTGTTACAGACAAAATTCTATTATATGACCAGGTCTCTGTACCAGTTTTTTCTAAACACGACCTAATTTTCTTAAAGTATGATTTTAACCCCCATAAAACTGATGAAATAATATGGTACGAATTTCAAAAATATGACTGGGAATCAATTTACAGACAGGCTGATGTAAATTCTCAAATAGAGCAGTTCCATTCGTCCATTGTAAATTTATTTGAGAGTACCATACCTTTACGGAAGGCACTTCTGAAACCAAGGCAAAACCCGTGGTTTAATAATATCATAGCTACTCATATATCGCGAAGAGATATAGCATATAGAAAATGGAAACGTTACAAAACTGATGGACATTACCGAGCATTTAAAATCTTAAGAAAACAAGTAAATGACTTAATCAAGACTGCCAAGAACAACTATTATTCAGAAAAATTTACTAGTGCAATATCGACCAGGCAAAAATGGAGTGAAACTAAAAATCTAGGAATAGGTAAATAATTAAGTCTAGGTAAAGTTGACACAGACGCAAATAGTCTAAATCTAAAATTTGTTGAGTCCGGACTACCCGAAGCTACTTCCAACCTGTACCTTGAAACTATACCAAATAGAAGCTGTGATAGTAGGTTTAGTTTTATGTGTGTAAATCAGTGTGATGTACTTGAATCCGTTCTTAAAGTTAAGTCAAATGCAGTAGGATTAGATGATATGAATCCCAAGTTCCTCAAAATTCTCCTTCCACAAATCCTGCCCCATATTACCCATATATGCAACACTGTGCTTACTTCCTCGGAATTCCCAGACGTATGGAAATTGGCTAAAATAATCCCAATCCCTAAAGGAAAAGGTGAATATAGGCCAATTTCTATATTACCGTTTTTGTCCAAAGTTGTTGAACAATTGATGGCACATCAAATAAGCAAATTTCTGACTGAAAACTCATTATTAAACAGTGTACAATCTGGGTATAGAAAATATAGAAGCTGCACCACGGCAATATTGAACATCACTGAGGACATTAGAAGACAAATGGATGACGGCTATGTGACCTTTCTAACACTACTTGACTTTAGCAAAGAATTTGACACGGTTAACCACGAAATCTTAGTTACAAAGCTAGTTAAACTTTATAATTTTACTGATACTGCCATTAAATTAATAAAATCCTACTTAAATCATAGAAAGCAGGCAGTGGTTGCAGAGTCCGAAACGTCATCTATATTGCACCTTAAACTTGGTGTACCCCAAGGCTCAGTCCTTGGTCCACTTCTTTTTTCTGTATATGTAAATGACCTTCCAGATGTGTTAACTAATTGTAATGTCCACCTGTACGCAGATGATGTCCAAATGTATGTTAGTCGTCCTTTGAGAAAAATAAATGAGTGTGTCAATTTATGTAATAGTGATCTTATAAGTGTTAATGAATGGGCTCAACTGAATGGACTGTCACTCAATCCAGCAAAATGCAAATGTCTAGTGATATACAAAAAATCCCTATGTACGAGAGACCTTACGAAATTAAAGATTAATGACACACCTTTAGAATATGTATCACAAGCTATCAATCTAGGCATAACATTTAATGATACATTGTCTTGGAATGATCAAGTAACGAAAGCTGCAGGGAAAACCCATGGAATTATAAGGCAACTATCTTTAAGCAAGTATTATTTACCGACAACAATAAGACTTCTAATCGCGAAGACTTACCTAATACCAACGCTTTGCTATGGAATAGAAATATTTGGAAATTGTGATGCCGCCTCTCAGAGAAGACTAAATGTAGCCTTCAACAATATCGCAAGATATGTCTATAATAAAAGACACAGACCACATTTCACACTTTGCCCAGCAGATATTCGACCTCGACTTCATAACGTGGACTGGGTACAGATCTTTACTACTTCTGCGAAAGATAATATACACCAAACAACCATCCTATTTATATGACAAAATTAGTTTTGCCACTTCAACAAGAACCATGAATTTGAAAACAGTACGACACAAACTCTCCAGCTCAGAGAAACAATTTTTTGTTTACACTGTTCGGTTGTGGAACCAACTCCCACCCTATTTAAAAAATATTAGTAGCAACGCAATTTAGGGACAAACTTTATACTCACCTTAAAAATTAAAACATATATTTATAATAATAGAACAAAATCAAAATTAAAACAAATCAAAATTTGTATTTGTAAAAGTAGATTAAGTTAGGATGCTAAGGATATATATATCCTAATCATAAGTTTTATACTTGAAGCACCGGGAATATTGTAAAATAAATAAAAATATTATTGGTGAGTTCATTAAAACAAGGTCTACACAATAATAATCTTTTTGATTTTTTCATTTCGGATGACTACGGAAGGCTCTGTGCTTCCCCGAAACAGCTCATAATTCTGTAGAGGACTCCACTTTGACATTACATATTGTAAATAAATAAATTGAGAACTAAATAAATTAAAATTTTTTTTGTATCATTTAAAGTACTATTTACTATTTATTTACTAGTTAAAAGAAGGTCACGAAAAAAAGCCGAAATTTCGGCCGTCCCACCGGCCTACTACCTTAAGGGGGGAAACCAGTTTAGGAGGCCGAAATTCGAGTGTTTTTTGTGAATTTTATACCCTGTTCCCATTGAAAATGGGAAAAGGGGGATCATGAAGTTGTGCGAATGTATGTAACAGGGAGAAAGAAAATTTTCCGACCCCATAAAGTATATATATTCTTGATCAGCATGAACAGCCGAGTCGATATAGCCATGTCCGTCTGTCCGTCCGTCCGTATGTCCGTCTGTCTGTCTGTATGAACGCGTCGATCTCAGAGACTATAAGAGATAAAGCCACAAATTTGCACGAAGGTAGATTTATGCTGTACGCAGATCAAGTTTGTTTCAGATTTGAAAAATTCCACCCCGTCCCCCTTTTATCCCCAAAAAACCTAGACCTCCTCTATAAATCCTAGACCTAAAAAGCCGTCAGATCCACAATTTAGAGCCTCGTGGTTTAGTATACATCAAGCTAGGCCCAATATCTATGTATTCTGAAAAGTACAATCAGATCGGACCAAAAACACCGGAGTTATAAGCGAAACAGTTGAGCTGATAAGAGCTTCCCCCCCAGTTGTTGGCCAGGACTACCAAAAGTGTTGCCTACATTTAGGATGACATTTTGTCACAAAGAAATAAATGAAAACAAATGTACAGGGTATTTTGTGGTCGGGAAACTCGACTGCAACGCCCTTACTTTTTTTTTAACTGAGAAAGAATAATTTGAATTCGTTTAAACTTGGAGGGTAGTTTATTCCTATTTTGAACTACACTTAAAAATTTTTGGATGCCATTTTCGCCGGAAGTGGTGGAGTTACAGGCTGGAGTCCATTGACGATCGCCATAAGAGTTGTCTGCTTGCGGGACGCCTGGAGGTCGCAGTTTTGATCTGAATTCATTAATTCATTAATAAATCGATTTTTTGATTCATCTAAACTGTATTCCCCCCTTAAACGAATGTCTGGAATTTTGCCATTTTCCTTTCTAAAGATAAGAACCGTCTTTTAGCGGTGTCGAACGATAATCCTAAACGTTCTGTTTAGGCTTGTTTTGAACGGCAACGAAACACTTAACCGACCCGAGGAATGTCGATTAATCGTTTCAATAAACGATTTCTCACAAAGTTGCTGTTCTGGGGTATACAATTTGGACGTAGTTGTCCCTGGAACGTTTTCCAGCTCCTAGAATTTATGCACGAACGAACACGATTCTTTACTAGTGGTCATAAGCGAAGTTGACCGATTTTCAGAGCCATTGTTTTTGCAACGACCAGATACGATCCAGCCAAGTGCCGTTGCTCGTAATGAAGGAGAATTGTCGCTGCCTTTCACTTGACCGTTTCTTAATAAATAAAAAAATGCATCTGCTCCCAACAATAAATCTACGCGCTGGGGCTTATAGAAAAGCGGATCTGCTAGTTCAATGTCGTCTGGAAATTTAACGTTTTCTACTGGGTTTTCTGTAGGGTTGTTGATAATATATCAAAATATCAATATATCGATATTTTTTACAAAAAAATAAATATTTATATCGAAATATTTTTTTTTCCTGATATATCGCATATCGATATTATTTGGAAATATATTTTTTGATATTGTGGTTGGTCACACTACACTTAGAAATCCTAAACAGAGAAGATGAGCGCGGTAAAAAGCATTTACAAAAACATAAACGCACATAATGCCACCTGCAGCTTTTGTGCAAAAATAATAAAGTCAAGTGGTAACTCCACTAATCTCCTGTCACATTTGAGGAACAAGCACCCGGAAGCGTATTCAACATGTGTTAAGGTAAGAAATAATGTAATGCCAGAAAAGTCTGGAGAATTTTCCCGTGCAATTTTTTGACAGTGTGTGTGTGCGCGCGTCACTAAGCCTTTTTATTCTTATGCATTTGTATGTGTGTGTATTTTCCGCGAATTTCGGTGCTTTGTAAATAATTTTGGAGGTAATATCATGTTACCAATATATGCCATTTTTCTAGAAAATGTAACTTTTTCATTGTTTAAATAATGAAATGAAGTCTTTTAAGTTTTTTCTTGTATCCTAACTTAAACTATTCAACCTTAAGATCTCTGTTCTTTAATGGAAAAAAGTTTGTTGTTTTATTTTTAATTAATAAAAAGCTCAAAAAAATTATAATGCATTTAAAGTTAACGTTATTTTGGGGGGTTTAAGATTTTTATACTGAAATATAAAAATATCAAAAATATCAGATATATCGATATATTTTGGTGATAAATATTGGCAAGAACCTGATGATATTTTTAAACAATGATAATCATCGATACGATATTTTTTACATATTTTCACAACCCTAGTTTTCTGGCTGGAATGTTGAGATAGATGACTCCAAATTCTGCCATCATCTCAAACGAATTATTCCGGGAAGTGACTGACGTTTGCACAAACTGGCTTACGGTAGATCTAGATTTCCCAATACCCAATAAGTTGATTTCCTTTCGTTCTCGTTTGAGGCGCAAATATTTCGACAACTCTTCGGTCATAAAATTGACCTGCGATCCAGAATCTAACAGGGCTCTAGCTAACGGATATGATCCTGACTGGTCCTTTACCTTTACTATAGCTGTGGCCAAAATAATTTGATCATACACACTACTGGCATTATGAGCTGATGCTGAAGCAGAAGGTGGAATTGCCAATTGCTGAGAGGAACTGTTGCCTTGTGGTATTAAGAACTGGATACTAGTTGTTGAATGTGGAAAAGGGGATTGAGTGTTTGTTGCAGTTAGAGATGAATTGGTTTGGTATCTGTGCAACAATGTGTGGTGAGGCTTTGAGCAGACTCTACAAGCGCCTGATTTGCACGCTGTTACCGTATGGCCCTTTTTCAGGCAATTGATGCATCCAGGGTAACTCTTTGCAAATGTAAATCGCTTATGAAAAGGACTTGCAGCGAAAGACGAGCACGATAATATGGAATGCTGCTCCGACTTGCAAAAAACGCAGTTTGGAGACTGAGATTGGCTAGTTTGAGCGACAGTGAGCGAAGTTCTGCTACTTTTTTTTGCCAGCTTTTGAGATCTTGAGCAACCTGGAAGATGCTTCCTCGGCTGAGAGGTGCTGATACCTTTTGTTCAACGCAGCTTCACATTCTTCCCAACGTGGGATTTTAGTGTAATCTAAGCTTTCTTCCCATTTAGATCGAGTAGTTGAGTATTGCGTTTGATATTTGTTCTGCACTTCCCAAAGACAACAGTGACCCAAATATGGCTCTGACATTGTCAATTATTGATCTTAAGTGTGACGAGGATGGGTCTTGCATGCTAGGAAGATCAAACAGTCTAGAAATGCTATCGAAAACAATAATACAATTGTTGTCATAAACTTGATTAAGCGATGCTAATGCTTTTGAGTAGTTGGCGGCAGTCATCTGATAGGCCTTAACTGTACCCAGGGCTTCACCTTCTAAACGCGATAGCAGATGATTAAACTTTTCTATTTCTGACAGATTCACATCACCATCGACTAAGTTTTTGAACAACCCAATAAAGTTCTTATACTCTGAATAGTTTCCGATAAATTTTGGCAAATTCATTGCAGGCAACTGCTTCGCATGTGAACTACTATTTGAACTAGCAGGGAACATTGTTGAATTTCCATTTGATTGGGCTCAAGTCTAGGCTCTAGAGCGACTTTGTAGTGATTCACAATCGTTCTAAATCAGCCCGAGAAACTAACTCATTATTTTTATTTTCCAAATCTAGCTGAATGTTAAATGCTCGGTCAATATAACGATTTAAAACCTCTAATTGGCATTCGATTTCCACTTGATCCATTTCTGCAGCAAATATTCTGTATTTCCTGACTTAGAGTCGTCCACCGACCTATTACCCTTCTTTTTTCCCATCACAATTGAACAGGCTTTATGTTTGTTGTTTTAATAAATTCTTTTTTAAATTGATTTATTGAAATTTTATAAGTCCCTAGTTTGCGTATCTTGACCAACTGTACATCAGCAGCACCAGTAAAAGTACACTCCACCAAATGTGGGTGTGTACGTATAGGCAAACTAAAGCACTGCTGCGAAAGTCAACGCACTTGGTTAGCGCTCTTCTAAAATTTGTATGTATGTACAGGGTTGTCCATATTCGACGGACCCATCTGGCAACGCCATAACTTTTGACAGAGATGTCAGATCGCTTAATGACATACCGCATTTGAAGCGTCAGTCCAAGCAGATTTTTACCATGGAACAATACACGCCACGCGAGCGCTCTGAAATAGTTGAAATTTACATTCAACAGAACAAGTCAATTGTGAAAACTCAACGTGCTTTTAAAAAATTAAAAAATGTGAATAAGAAAACCGTAAATAAGCAAAATTGCCGTATTTACGCCACTGAAAATCCTCAGGAGATTCAAGAAGTGCCTCTTCATGACGAAAAAGTCACAGTTTGGTGCGGCGTTAGTGCGAAAACGGTAATTGGGCCGTTTTTCTTCCAAAATGAAAATGGCCATGCTGTTACCATCAACCAGGAGCGTTATCGCGACATGATGACCAATTTTGTGATGCCAATTATTCGTCGAAAGCGTATGAGGCAGTTCTGGTTTCAACAAGACGGCGCTCCACCGCACACAAGTCGCATAACAATCGATTTTCTGAAGAAATTGTTTCCGGGCCGTTTGATGTCGAAAAGTGGTGATTTGGACTGGCCACCGCGTTCGCCCGATTTGACGCCGCCTGACTTCTTCTTGTGGGGATATTTGAAGTCAAAGGTTTACGTTAACAAGCCAAGGACCGTAGAAGAGCTCAAGGACAACATTCGTGAAGAAATAGCCGCTATTCCGGCCGAAATGTTGGCGAAAACGATGGAAAATGCTGCAAAAAGGGCACAATACGCCATCAACGCCAGAGGCGGCCATTTGAGAGATATCATATTCATTGATGTAATTGATGTAAACAAATCTACTTGGAACAAATTAAATGATTAAGATTGCCAACCGCCAAATTTTTATTTTTTTCTTTGATTTTTTTAAAAAAAACATGGGTCCGTCGAATATGGGCAACCCTGTATGTTTTTTCTTTTTTTTGTGTAGGGGGGAAAGCATTAAAAGCCGAGAAGTGTGGGGCTCGGAATTCCTCACCCACTAAAACCACCCCTACTCTCCGTTTCCCTCTTGCGGAACTACCGCTAGGTATTATTTCACAAGGGGGGAGATGGCACGAAGGCCTCTACTTGATCCTATCTAGGGATATAACTCGAATTGCGCTGTCGTTCAGAGCGACGCAGGGATTCTAAGATCTCAGCAGCCATGGAGCAAATAGCTTTCCAATTGTTTTGCGAGCTAAGTAGGATGTCCATAAAGTCAGTGACTGTAAATGGCCTCCCAATGCCTAGGCATAGCTCTTCCCGTTCGGCAGCGAATCTCGGACAGACAAAGAATATATGTTCTGCGTCTTCTATGGTCCGCGCACAGTGTGTGCAAAACGGATCTGTCTCATGCTTAAACCTATAAAGATAGGATTTGAAGCATCCATGTCCAGTCAGTAGCTGTGTTTGGTAAAAGTCGGTTTGTCCGTGCTCTCTACCAACCCACGGCCTTATGTCCGCAAACAGTCTTCTTGTCCAGCTGCCGTTGTTGGTAGTACTCCACCTCGTCTGCCATTGCGTCATCGTACTCTGCCGTCGATGATCATCTGCCTCCCTGCTTTCCATCGCTAGCAGGTCAAGCAGCACCATTCCGGCTATGTATGTATGTAGGTGTAAATGTCCAGCTGCAATTAAGTTGAAACCAATGCTTGAAGCAGGTAGAAAAAAGAGAACCGCTGAAAGTTTAACGGGTGCAATGACAAGTGACGAAGTTGGGCGCGAGAAATTTGCTAGCGAATTTAGACCGAACCACCCTACTCATGTACGAATCAGTGGGCAACACAATTATGCATGTGTGTATGTACGTTTGTGCATTTAAAAATGTCTATAATGCTTTGCACAGTACGAGTACATATGTATTCGACTTCCCTGGTAATGTTGGTAATCCTTGTAGTTCAGCACAGCCAAAGTAATCCAAAGTACGTATCAGAATCAAGCAAAGTCCAGGGAAAAAATCCAAAGGTCAAATCCAATTTACGGTTCAGTTGGCAACTGAGTCCAGACGGGGGCGCCAAAAAATGTCCAACCAAAATGCCAGAAATTCTGGGGTCGGATCTTACTACGTGAATCGTTCAACTGGTCACTCGACAACTTGTTCTTCTAATAAACTTCACTTTACCACACCAGACAAATACTTGACGCCTTAATCTCAATTTCGCAAGTGATTTAATAAGTAAATACAAAAGGGACTCAAACCTACTGAGCGCACGCATTGGCTCGTGAGTGTGTATCTAGATAATTTCAAGATAAATGAGAGCGATAGAGAAAAGATGACAGATGAGATTAGATTTAAAACAATTGAGTGACTTCATTTAGAATGACTTAAACTATATCGAAGATACCATTCTAACTTAATTCTAACTTCATGAAATGACTCAACAGCATATGAACTAACACAAAAGCAAATGTACTTGCAAGCAAGAGGCAAAATGTGTGGATCTGCCAGATTGTTTTTAGATACTGAATGTGTAAATGACTATTTCGAGCTAAAAAAACAAATTGGTTGACGAGTTTGAAATCAGTCAAAAATAGTGCAGATGTGCATAAAAAGTGGAGTGAGAGGAAAAAACTAAAAGCGAATTGTTTCATTAATACATTTTACAAATGAAAAAGCTGGCTAAGGCGGGAAACCTTGAAGAACCAGCAGTTTTTCGGCACATAATCAATGGACTCCAAATAAAAAGTGAATTTAAGGTTGCCATGTATCGCTGCAAAACATTTAAGTCGCTTCGAACTAGTTCACGAATCTGGAGAAACATAAACCGAAAAAACGCAGTAAATAAAAATAAAAACGTTCGCGGAGCAGGGGTTAAGAAAAAAGAGTTTTGTTTTAATTGTGGCTCAGAGGAGCACAAGCGAAATAATTGTTCCGCGCAAACAAAATGCTTTCAGTGCACAATGGGCCAGCTGGCCGAAATTTTGGCCAAAAGTCCCACTTTTGTGTTTGGGAATTTGGATAAAACGATAGTCGGAATTGATTTAGAATACTTATAGCTATTTTATGGCAAAATTTGGAAGCTTTTCACCAAATAATTTTTGAATGGCAGCCGTTCAAAGTTGCCTTTCGTAAAATAGATGAAAAAAATAGAGGAAAGTTAACTTCGGCTCTGCCGAAGTTTGTATACCCTTGCAGCACGTTTTTTAACTAATTTGAAGGACAAGTCAACTAAAAGCAAACAAATTTTTCCCAATAAGGCTAATTTTCTGACTCTACTTGTGTATGACAGCTATACCATATAGACCAAATTTGGCAGAATTCTGGAGAAGCATTAAAAACCACTTAGTAAATACGGAGTTTGGAGACGATTGCATAAAAAACAAAAAAGTTTATCTCACTAGAACTAGTTTTTCGACCGATCGTTCCTATGGCAGCTATATGTTATAGTCATCCGATCCGGCCGGTTCCGACAAATGTGCAGCGTATTTGGACCAGAAGACTTCAAGCAAATAGCGATTGCTTTAAAACTGACGGAGGAGATAGCATAGAAACAGATGGTCAGACGGACATGGCTATATCGACTCAGCTCGTCATGCTGATCAAGAATATTTATACTTTATGTGGTCGGAAATGGTTCCTTCTATGAGTTACAAACATCTGGACAATTTCAATATACCCTCTGCAAGGGTATAAAAATAAAAAAAATTATAGTTAATGCTACGAAAACACCAGCTGCCAGAACTTGATTTTTTATTTTCGTCATTGGACTAGATTGCAATAAAAAAATACAAGGAAAAAAAGAAAAACATTGAATTGTGTGGGTTTTTTATTTTCAGAGAAGCTCCCCATACATGGTTGCATGGGCCAATAATTATTGTACAAATCATCGACATCGACATCAGTTGAACCGCGAAGAATAAATTTAAAATATGAACGTAATTTAAAGTAGATCCTGCCCGACTTCGGTACCTTGTTGGTACCTTCTTCTTCTCTTGATTTAATAGCAAAGTCTAAAGTCTTAGTCGGCTGACTAATTAAAAGCATAAAATAAAATACAGAAATGGCTTATCAGAAATAATTTTGTGTCAGGACACCAATCAGTATTATTTTGACATGGCTGTGTTGTACTTTTAGAAATGTTAATAATTTAATAATAACTTTTTTTTAAGTTTGTCATATTCATTTTTAGCTTGCGTGTGCTCGCTTCGAATTTCGAAAGCCAACTGCCAAGCACACGCTAATGACGCAGCCACATTAGAATCGATAGCTCACACTACCGATATATTTTGGTACCGGCTAATGCAACCATGTATGAACATTTTATATCGGCATCCATTTTGACCGCGTGCTTACGTTCACAAATGTTTTAAAAATGTTTATATGAAATGCAACCAATCTAAAAGCACAACACAGCCATGTTAAAATAATTCTGATTGGTGTCCTGACACAAAATAATTGACTGATAAGCCATTTCTGTGTTATGTTAAGCTTGCAATTAGTCAGCCGAGAAGTATGCTTTTTTTTCAACAATTGGATTCGCCCATGAACTAAAAGCTCAGAGCTATTGACAGTCCCATGGGTTAAAGTGGGTAGTCTACTTTTGGGAACCAGCATTTAGAATACAAAAATAAAAAAATAAACATTTTTTACAAAAAAATATTTTTGTTTGCTGTTTTAAGCAATGATTACAAAGACCACGGTATATAATGAGAAATAACGGTGAAAGCTGTGAGTTGGACTGAAAATTCTTGACGTGGCACAGTCTGAGATTTTGCCAATCTAGAACTCAAAATGATTCAAAAATCTATCATTTTTTTGTAATTTGTTAAAAAAAAACCCAATTGTTACGAAAACAATCGCTAAAGATAACAAAAGAAATGTCATTGGCATGATATAAGCTATCAAACACGTGCTACTAAATAGCATGAAAAATAATTTGTACGCTTGCATTGTCAACGAAACTTTGAGTGATCAAATGGAAGTTGTGCTTGTTTTTTTTGCCAAATAGTTTTTTTTTGCATTTAAACGTTCACTAAAAATGTTTGCTATACGCGACCCTTACATTTGCACTTAAGTATTTTAAATAAATTATTTTATAAACAGCTAAAAGGTAAGACATATTTGAAAAATCTTAAGTCTTTCATGGACTAGAGCTTCTAAGTTCGGCGTAGCTCGACTACGTCAAAGCATACAAAATGAGCGTTCATACTCATAGAACAGACTTAAAAAAAATCTTGCTCATTTTTTGCCCAAAGGCATCTTTTTTCAACTTAACCTAACTTACCTAAAGTTCACTTAAATTTGAATTTAAAACTTAAGGTAGTAGACCGGTGTGATGGGTGAAAAAAAATCGACTTATTTGATTTGACTTTTGATTTTTTCACTTCGGATGACCTTTAAATGGAGATCTTTAAATGGTACTCCATCTCGCGGTTTTTTGGTTGAGGAGTAACATCTCTTAGGCCCACGAAATAGCTTATTGTGCCATCATAAATTTAGTTTTTAATAAAAATCTACCGTGTGGTTTTAAAGATATTTAAGAAATTAGGTTTGACCCCTTCTGGAGGTATCTTAACCAATTGTATGTACAACGCGATTTTTTGATATTACGTTCCCAATGACCCTGTCTGTGTTTGCTGAATTTTGTAGATTTTTTCTTGAACCATTAACTTCTAAGGTAAAATTGTTGTCGCTTTGTGTTGCTACTACAAAAGTACCCATAGAACGCGATCCTAGGGTACAGTTGAGAAACTGGGTATGAGTGCGATGCTTACAGAAGTGCCTTCTATCAGAATTTAAGGGTCTCATCTCGGGATTTTTTTTAGTGTCGTACTGTGTTATTTACTAGTTAAAAAAAGGTCACGAAAAAATGTCGAAATTTCGGTCGTCACACCGGCCTACTACCTTAACAGATGGAATTGGCGCCTTCGATCAATATTATAGATTAACAATCGATTGCAATCCTTCAGAAAGCTCAATTTCAATGGTTCCTCTTCAACTGTTTTCTACAACTGGGGGGAAAAAAAATTGTTTGGCATGCTATTTGTGTGGCTCAACACCTAAAACTATGAACGATATAAGTGCCTTATCGCATCGTGAAATCGACGAAAATATGCTGGCTTTTGGTCTTTCACCTTTACATGCATACATAAGGCATATGGAATGCTTGCTGCACATTTCATACAGACTAGAAATAAAACGAGAGCGTAAGTTAAAGTCGGCCCTGCCCGACTTCGAAATACGCGTTACTCAGCTCAGCTCGGATAAGTATGCAACATTTTTTTAACTCGGCCATTTATTATCCGATCCTTTTGAAAATTTGTGAGATTGTAGATATTGGCCACATAGACTACACTGCAAAATCTGAGCTCGAAAAATTGTGGGAGTTATTCAATATTTTTTATTGCGGTGGCGGGAGGGGGCGTGGCCAAAATTTGAAACAAACTTGATCTGCCTACAGACAATACTAGCTTACGTATAAAATTTGGCTGCTCTAGCTCTTCTAGTCTCTGAGATCTAGGTGTTCATACAGACGGACGGACGGACCGACAGACGGACAGACGGACATTGCTATATCGACTCGGCTGTTGATGCTGATGAAGAATATATATACTTTATGATATCGGAGATGCTTCCTTCTGCCTGTTACATACATTTGCACGACCTTAGTATACCCTTTTTACTCTACGAGTAACGGGTATAAAAATGGTACGTTTCAGGTGACGAAAATAAGGCTGTAGTGGCTAGAAAACAAAAGAATTTCAAAACAGGTTCAGAAATGAACAGGGAATTCTTGTGGATATGCCAAAGCAAAAATCAGGAAACACCAATGATGGGAACACAGCCAGAAAATTTTTCAAAGAAGCAGAAATTACATTAGACATACCAGGGATAAATATCGATCTAATCAAAAGGTTTCGAACAATTCTAATTTGTATTGTAATATTTTGCTTGTCGTCGTAGAGAATTTTCCGCAGGCAATAATATTTCCAATTATGCATTTGTTGTAACTAAAAACATATAAAAGCTTTTACTCAACTGAAACAACAACATCAGTTGAACGTTTTTGGTTCAATAAGTTAATTATTTGTTTGTAAGCAAAAGAAAAACCATTGAAGGTATCATTCATATAAAACTATAAGTATATCTGTAGATTCGATATTTTTTTGTATGAAATTTTAATTGATCTACAGGTTAGTATTTTTCATAGCCCTCTGAGTGGCCAAAAAAACTGTTGGCACGATTGGTTCTCTGTTAAACCAGCTGAGTGTCACTTTGACAAGTCTTTATGACAGCTGCCAATTGAACTTGAAAAATTTTAGGCTCAGCATCCGCTTCCTAAAATTCAGCTCTGTCTTTCCCAGCGTGGTCGTCAAGTGAACCAGTCGTGTGCTTAAGCCTTCCCTCTAGGCATGATGCAACTATATAAGGTGAGGACACGCCAGTGTGAGTTCGCTGCAAAGTACCCCGACGTTCAGTGCTGAGCGTACTCTTGAAGCGTAAGGTTGTCCGCGGATGTCGATTTTTTGTTTGTTTTGTTTATGTATTGGTGGTGGTTTTTTTGCGCTGTAGCAAAAAATGAATACATACTTAGCTGTGTACATTTTGTGTTGTTGTGGCCAAGGCCATGATCATGATGCAACAAAAAGTGTATCACACAAATATTTGTTTAATTTGTATATAAATAATAAATAACACAATACAATTGAAAAAGGTTATATTGGTTTTTTTTTTAATTTTATGCACCAAACATAGAGGTAACAAAATGTTATAGAATCTCTCTTTTTGTACATAATTTTGCATCGCGGAAATGCCCATATCCCAATGTTAGTACGAAGCTGATAAATACAAATAATTATTTTTTATTAACATTACTAATGTTTAAATGGTTTTTATTAATATTTACACTAGTATTGGATTGTTTCCTAAAATGTATTTTTCTTCTGACAATTGATTGAGCGATCGCATTTGTTGTTACACACACAGACACACCCGCATACATAAAGTGCGTCCATGTGCGCCACTCACTCTCGCTCTGCCACTCGCTCTCCCACTCGCTCTCCCACTCTCTCTCCCAATCTCTCTCGCAGCTTTAGCAAAAGTACGCCTCACACTGGCGTGTCATGGACGCAACTATATAAGGTGAGGACACGCCAGTGTGAGTTCGCTGCAAAGTACCCCCACGTTCAGTGCTGAGCGTACTCTTGAAGCGTAAGGTTGTCCGCGGATGTCGATTTTTTGTTTGTTTTGTTTATGTATTTGGGGTTGGTTTTTTTGCGCTGTAGCAAAAAATGAATACATACTTAGCTGTGTACATTTTGTGTTTTTGTGGCCAAGGCCATGATCATGATGCAACAAAAAGTGTATCACACAAATATTTGTTTAATTTGTATATAAATAATAAATAACACAATACAATTGAAAAAGGTTATATTGTTTTTTTTTTTAATTTTATGCACCAAACATAGAGGTAACAAAATGTTATAGAATCTCTCTTTTTGTACATAATTTTGCATCGCGGAAATGCCCATATCCCAATGTTAGTACGAAGCTGATAAATACAAATAATTATTTTTTATTAACATTACTAATGTTTAAATGGTTTTAATTAATATTTACTTTAGTATTGGATTGTTTCCTAAAATGTATTTTTCTTCTGACAATTGATTGAGCGATCGCATTTGTTGTTACACACACAGACACACCCGCATACATAAAGTGCGTCCATGTGCGCCACTCACTCTCGCTCTGCCACTCGCTCTCCCACTCGCTCTCCCACTCTCTCTCCCAATCTCTCTCGCAGCTTTAGCAAAAGTACGCCTCACACTGGCGTGTCCTCACCTTATATAGTTGCATTATGCCTCTAGGTAAATATCAAATAAAAGTTTACTTAAAACCAAGTGGCCCAACTATAAGTGGTCCGTTTTCTTTGCTTGAATTCCAAGTTAACTATCGTGAGTACAATGGCAATAAATCGCAGCAATCCCGACTGCAAAACTTGATTCCGTCTTTCCCTAGTGGATAAAGTCGAGCCGAAAAAGGCAGTACTGACGGAAGTCTTTGATTTATGGTCAATCTACAAACCACCTGGAGAAAATTCGCAACCCATCAACTTGAGGTGCCGTTCCAAGGGTAAATATTAAAAGTTGCTAAAAGGTTTAGAGAATTTGGCCCTAACCGCCGTCTTTGCCTTTTTGGGGTATTTTGCTTCATTCCTTTTTTGACAGCTGGCACCTCAGAATAAGCAGTAATCTTTTGGCCAAGCGGACCCGTCTTGCGCTCTTTACTCCATACATATGTAGAAGCGCATGCTCCAGCAGATGCAGCCAGCGAAAAGAGCTTTTTTTCTAGTCTCTTAGTGTAATGCGACGAGTGAGGGAGGAAGCAGTGACGACCTTAACCCATGCATGTGTTTAATTCTGGATTAATTCTAATTAACCAAAAACCCGAACAAAAAGTGTTAAACAAACAGCCAGAGTGTAGTGCGTAAAAAGCCCTTGTGGACAACCCAAAATTTTTGTTGGCCAGATCACGCCGATCCGCCCCTAACCTCAATCTGTGAAGTGAACTTAAAAAGAGAAATTGAATGCTCAAACTCAAAAGCCTAAAATTTATTTAAGTCAAATGTATGACCCCCAAAAATTCCTTCTGGTGCAAGTGAGTGTGTGGAAATGGCCGTAACCTCAAAGCCTATATACAGGGTTAACTCATATGAAAAATGAACCAAATCAAACTAAAATCATTGTGAAAAGAGAAGAATGGACCGAATGTGTAACAACAAAGTGTTAAACCATAATCGAAAAGCTCAATGCGTCCCACACTGCGTTACTCTGCTTCCAACTTATTGGATTTTTGCTTTTGCAAACGAACAGCTGATCCGTGATCCGTGATTGCACTATTGTTGGATCAAAATCCCTATGATCAAGACTCTGATTAGTATTAAGCTCATTTGCTTAGCAGTTCAGTTTTTTAATTATTTTATTTTTTATTTTTGTTCTTTTGTTGTTTTTTTCGGAACTAGTTCCTTTTGACCCTAGTTGGAACTAGTTCTTTGGAACCAAATTGATGCTTATAATCTTTTAAACAATCATGCCAAGTTTCAAGTTGATATCTCTTATGCTTTGGCTAATATTAAATTTTGAGTCCTAGATTGGCAAAATCTCACACTGTGCGTGGTGACCAGTCAAAGTCCCCACCAATTTCGGTTAAAAACTCATAAATGACTTATCAGATCTTGAATTTTTTTTTTTTGAATAATGTATACTTATATATACCTCTCTGCTAAATTTGGCATAAATCTAATTACAGGTTTAATATACTATACATGTTCTTATTTTTAAAAAATTTTTTTTAAAATTATTTACGGCAAGTGCAATATGTTTAAAACATTTTGTAAAAAATTTCAGCTTCCTAGCTAGTCTGGTGTACAAATGACAAAGTTTTGACCAAAATATGAGATTTCTGGCCCACAGTGCAGAGTATCGAAAACGGTCATATTTCACGAAACTGCCCAAAAAAATTAGACAATGTTCACGTGGTGGTGGATAACGGTCGTCTTAAAACAATGAGTATCAACGCAGTCACTGTTAAATGCCTTATCGATACAGGCTCGGATGTGTAGATTATAGACGAAAGTGTGTTTAAAAAACTGAATAACGTGAAGTATCTCCAGAGCGTTTCTACGCTGCGAGGTTTGTGAAATAAGTCTACCAAGCTAACTGGTAGTTTCATTGGCCACGTAAAAATTGACGGTATGGAGGCAAAACACAAGTTCTTGGTTGTTCCAAAGGGCACGATGGATTGTAATGCCATAATTGGGTAAGACTTTTTAACGAAATTTCACTTATCAATTGGACCAGATGGATTTATATTTTCAAGTTTGGAAGAAGAGTCAAATGCCGAAAAAGATATTTTGTACAATATGCTGAACGTTGTGGAGGCTGTAAGCAGCATCGAAGGGGGGACGACATAGTTCCGACGACATTATTTCGACAGAAAAAAACGACATAATTTCGATAAAAACGACATAATTTCGATCGAAATTATGTCGTTTTGAAACGGCATTATTCCGACAGGAAAAAACCAACATAATTTCGATCGAAACTATGTCGTTTTGAAACGACACTATTTCGACAGGAAAAAACGACATAATTTCGATCGAAACTATGTCGTTTTGAAACGACATTATTCCGACAGCAAAATAATTCTAGTTGGGAGGTCGAAATTATGTCGTTTTAAAACGACATAATTTCGACAGAGAAAAAACGACATAATTTCGATCGAAATTATCGATCTTGAAACGACATTATTCCGACAGGAAAAAATCGACTTAATTTCGATCAAAATTATGTCGTTTTGAAACGACATTATTCCGACAGAATGTAAACAAGGCTTCAAAATGTTGTCGCTAAGCCCTTGTTTAAAATTGGAGGTCTTTTGCAACTACGGCGATTTAATTCCAACATGCCACAGTCCTGCGAGTTCAAAATTTACTGCCAAATACTTAATCTGAAGACGCTATCAGAAAAATGTATGAAATCTTAATTTGAGTCGATCGATCTGTATAATTAAATGTGTAAAGATATTTTCATGTAAATGTTGACCGCGGCTGCGCCTCAAATGGTTCATTCCCTCCACACTGGTCCAAATGACACAAATTTTGGCCAAAATTCAACATATTTTTTTTAGTGTAATGCAAAACCAAAATTTTTTCCAATAGATTATAACCAAGAGCAGTTAAAAATTATAGTGGTACAATTCAAATTGTAACACAGCAAATTTAGGCAGCCCTGGAAGTCAGCTGATCAAATTTGGGGCACATACCTCAATAATTGGAGTTTCGACCAAAATTTTGCAATTTGGACCACTGTGCGCTGGGTCCAATTTCGGCATATTCTTTAATATTGGCTTCCAGTGCGTCAACTATTGCGGTCTGTCGATCATGCGATATAACGCCTTAAGACTATTTTTTGTCGGGCTATGTTAAGTCTCATACTTCAAATTTTAAATATTTTTTACCAATACACTTTGGCCAGAAATCTCATATTATGGCCAAAACTCTGTAATTTCTGCACCAGACTTGCTAGGAAGCTGAAATTTTAGCTGAATTTTACAAAATGTTCTAAATAGATTGAATTTACCGTAAATAGTTCTTTAAAAAATAAAAAAAATGTTGAACATATTTATAATCCAATTCAAAGTTGCAAAATTTTTCAACTTTTTGGTTTTTTAATTTTTAAAAAAAAACTGTTATTAGATTTAAGCCAAACTTTGCAGAGAGGTATATATAAGTATACATTATTTAAAAAAAAAATAATTGTCAAGATCTGATAAGTTGTTTATGAGTTATTAACCCAAATTGGTAGAGACTTTAACTGCTCACCACGTCAAGAATTTTCAGTCCAACTGACTACTTTCACCGTTATTTCCCTTTATATACCGTGATCTTTGTATTCATTGCTTAAAAAAAACAAAAAAAAATATTTATTAAATTAATAAAAAAAATATTTTTTTTATTATTTTTGTATTCTAAATGCGGGATTCTAAAAGAAGGTTACCCACTTTAATCCATGGGACTGTCAATAGCTCTGAGCTTTTAGTTCATGGGCAAAACCAAATGTTGAAAATACTCACAGAACAAATTAAAAAACCCTCAAATCTTTTAAAATTTTGGAAAATAGTTAGACCATTCGAATCTTCTGTTGTAATCGACTCTGCAAAAATATGAAATTCTGCCGAAGGTTCGATCCTGAGGTTGGAAACCATTTGTGACCAATGCACTAATTTATAGTACTTATGTATCTGTAGCGTTGGGATAATACTGTAATAAAATTAAATTAAAAAGTATACTTCTCGGCTGACTAATTGCAAGCTTAACAGAAATGAAATAAACATTCAAGGGTTTTTGGCTCGCACTGTTGCACTAAACGATCGCTTTAACAGGCAAGATGTGTTTACCTGTGTGGATAACGAGAACGATGATGAGGAACGCATGAATTTGCAGGACATGGCGGCTTTAAGCATATCAACATCATCGCTGACTTCGACTCATTCAAATCTAAGCGTACTGGCTGAGTCTTCATTTGTTCAAGAAAACCCTTGTAACGTTTGTTTAGAGAACCCAAAATCTGTTGTTTTAAGGCCTTGCAATCATATTAGTTTGTGCGAATCGTGTTGGGATAGAGTAGTTGCTGAAAATCTATTAAAAAACGAAAATTCCAGACGTATTGCTGAATTAGATGGCGTGGTTTATGAAGAACAAAAAGCAAGCTGCCCAACTTGCAATCAAGTTATAAACGAAGCAATTCGAAATGTATATGTTTACAATTAGTAAACATTGAAGCTTAACTAAGACACTGCATAACTGAAATATGCGTTATTTTGTTTCAAACATATTAAACATAAAATCTTAACTTAAACACTGCATAGCTGAAATATGCATTATTTTGTTTCAAACATATTAAACATAAAAGCTTAACTTAGACACTGCATTACCGGAAAATGCGTTATTTTTTTTCAAACATATTAAACATAAAAGCTTAACTTATACACAACATAATTGAAATATGTGTTATTTTGTTTCAATAAATAAAAAAACTAATAAAATTTACTTTGGAGATTGATCTCGGGGTTTTGGGAAGTAATTACACCAAGGCTGCAAACCGAACCGAACCAGCTCGATTCCGGAATTCCGACTTTTATTTTACTGTGCATCTAACATCTACCGAACATCTAAAGCTAGAATTTAACCTCCTGTCTTGCGACTTCTTCTGTTATCTGGGCGGTTTTGGGCAACTGAATTTTACAATCGGCAGGAAAGTTTAATGAAAAAATCGATAAAAATGTTCAGAATTACCTTTAAAGTGCCCATATTAGCCTCTGTTTTTTTAAGATCCTCGACTCCAAAGTTTATTAAAAGATTCTTAAAATAAGAGCTTAACATTACTCTGATAATATTTTTCTAATGCAGAATACGAAATGGAATTTTACTTCACAGTTAGCTCTATTTTGAAGTTATGCTGTCAACGCGGGTGCACCTTTTTCCCGAAGGCTCGCCGGAAATGACGTCACAATGGCAGAGCTTTTAATATTTTGCTTCAAAAATTTTAGTGATTCCTCAATAAGTGTGTATCCTTAAGACAATAAAAAGTTTGAACCAAATAATTCAGTTTTTATACTAAAAAAAAATTATTGAAAATATTGAATATATTTTTTCCCCTACGAAACCCATGTAACTCCTTAAAGCAAATATAATTTCCACAGATAAAACCGACATTATTTTGATCGAAATTATGTCGTTTTGCAGCGACATAATTTCGACAGAGAAAAATCGACATAATTTCGATCGAAATTATGTCGTTGTGAAACGACATTATTCCGACAGGAAAAAACGACATTATTCCGACAGCAAAATAACTCTAGTTGGGAGGTCGAAATTATGTCGTTTTAAAACTACACAATTTCGACAGAAAAAAAACGACATAATTTCGATCGAAACAATTCCGAAAAGAAAAAAACGACATAATTTCGATTCCAGCGACATAATTTCGATTCAAATTGTACTGGGCGAAATTATGTCGTCGAAATTAAGTCGCTATGCCGCATCGAAGCTCCACCAGAATACTAAGAGAGAGTTCAGGAGCTAATTAATAGCAGTTATCAGCAGCCAGCAGAACTCAAGAAATGTCCAATTGAACTTCAGATAGTCCCCGATGGCGTGGTCAAGCCATTTCGCCAGTCTCCAAGTCGTTTATCCCCAAAGAAAGCTGAAGCTGTAAAAGAACAGGTCGAGGAGTGGTTAAAGCAAGGAATTGTGCGTATATCGGTCTAACATGTGGCTAGCAGGGTTGTAGTAGCCAAAAAAAAAAACCAGTCTTCAAGAGTATGCGTTGACTTCAGATTTTTAAACGGCATGATAAAAGATGTCCTCGAGAGGCTGCAAGGTGCTATGTGGTTCACTGTTATGGACCTCAAAAATGGGTTTTTCAACGTTCCAGTGGAAGAAAAAAGAAAGGTTTACACTGCATTTATTACTCGAGAAGGTCTGTTTGAGTTTAACAAAGCGCCGTTTGGTTTTCAAAACTCACCAGCTGCATTCATGCGTTTTGTCAACTTTATTTTTCAACATCTTGTCAACGAGTATACTATGCAGCTATATGTGGACGTCAGAATTGTATACGCTGTATCGCCCAAAGAATGTATGCTGAAATCCAAGCAGGTGCTGTCCACAGCCGCCATGTATGGGTTGGAAATCAATTGGAAATAGTGCAGCTTTTTACAGACGCGCATAATTTTTCTTGGTCATGTGATTGAGGGCGGAAAGACTTGGCCCGGAAAGAGAATACTAAAGCTGTCAGTCGCTTTCCAATACCTAAAAATGTAAAAGCTGTCCAGGCATTTTTGGGCTTAACGAGATTTTTCAGGAAGTTTATACCTGGTTATGCACAGTTGGCTCGACCGTTCACAAAATCTGTTGAAGAAGGACGTGGAGTTCTAATTTGGCCAGGAGGAGATTAACGCACTGCAGAGATTGAAGGAGATGTTGACACGTGAACCTGTTTTGCATGTGTATGCGTATGTGCTGGGTGTTCACTTGGTCACAGACTGTGTTGCCTTCAAACAGACGATAACCAAACAAGACGTACCGAGGGAAGTAGCGCAATCGATATCGTATCTCCAGGATTTCAGCTTCGAAACAGAGCATCGTTAATTGCTGGAAATGAACTGCTGGTTGTCCCAAAAATAACGGAACGCGAGGTCATCCAGGAGGCACATGATAAGGGCCATTTTGCTGTAAAGAAAACTATACACAGCATTCAGCAGAAGTTCTGGATCCCTCATCCGGAAATGAAAGTTTAAAAATGCATCGCCAACTCTATACGCTGTATTATGCTCAACGAAAAGCTGGGCAAGTTGGAAGGGTTCCTCAGTTGCATAGAGAAAGGCGAATCACCATTGCACTCACTGCACATCGACCGCTCGCGGTCTTCAAAAACAATATAAATTTATCCTAGCGATGGAGGATGTGCTCTCAAAGTTTGTGTGGCTTCGTTATGTCCCGCTCTTTTGGTCTCGAGGACCAGATAGACTAGCCCGCCCACTTTCCGACACGGTGGTAGCCCGGCATGAGCTCGTCGGATTTGGTTTTTTTCTTTAGGACGAAGTAATCCCCCGAAGGAGCATAACAATAAATTTTTCGTGCCGTGTATGATAAAAACAAATATCCGTCTGTTCGATCTGCCCCAACCTGGTCAACAAGCTGATCCCAAGCGGAGTCGGCAGATGTGGCCTGGTCCCTCCCCATCTATGCTACGGCACAGCCTTTGGATCACACCAGGGCCGGCAGTGTGATCCCTAAATAAAAAAAAAATGATTGTCCGTCACTTTCCTAGTCGTGCCCTGGGTCTAACCTACCTTACCCCTTTTTTTCCTACCAACACCCCTCAACTAGTTCATTAAGCACACATAGTTATTTTAATGCTCACATTCCATTAAAGATTTTATTAAAATTATAAAAGTTCATAGATACATCAGTTCCAGATGCGTACCGAATGCACATCTCAACCCGAGTTGAGACTTACGTCGCCTCTAAATGAGGCCACGCTCTGTTGACTCGCGCGTGAACACGAACTTACAAAAGCAGACGGACAAAAATTAAACATAAAAAGAAGAATTTACAGAAAAAAATCTAATACAAAGGCGAAACTCTAACTTCTACTAGGGAATACTAACAAAATATTTAAAAAAAACTTAGATTAGGGGAAAGGAAGGACGACATCTGAAAGAGGTCGTGAATGCTCTAATAAGAAGGAAGGAGTTAGGTAGAACTAATCGTAGTCATTGAGAAACCCACGTGGCAAAAAAAAGTTTGTATATGTGAGTCAAAACACAAAAAAAAAGATAAATGTATAAAATGCGTGCGCCAGGATATATATACAGGGTGTCCCGGGAACTTTTACAAGTATTTAAATGCCCAATAGAACACAAAAAGAGGAACATTTTTTGTTCTTGCACCATGTGTCTAAATTGCGCCGTTTATGAGTTACAGCGATTCTAAGTAAATGCAGTTTATTTCGAAACTACTTGTTTAAAAATTCATTAAAATTCATTTTGACATTTAAAAAAATTAATTTGAAAATCATTTTTTTTTTTCGAAATTTTCGCGCAAATGCTCAAAATGAGAACCTTCGACACTAATGCACATTTCGCAACGCCTTCTAATTTCAGTCGTAGTGACGTTTAGCTGAATTTCAGTTTTCATTGTTTGAAATGCATTGTCGATTTTTTCCTTTAATGGTTCAATATTCAATATCTCTTCAGTGTACACTAGCTCTTTGGCTCTTCCCCAAATAAAATAGTTGAATGGGACCGATTCAGCCGATCCATTGATCTCCATTTTGTTGGTTCAAAAAGTCTTTTACGATACGGCTTTTATGCACGGGGCAGCCATCGTGAACGTATTAGCGCTAGGGGCACATCCTCCAACAAAACATCAAGGCGGTTTTGAAGGAAATCAAGATAGTCCGCTCTGTTTTGCCTCTGCGGTAAATAAACTGGTCCTATTATGGTTTCCTACAGCAGTGCACGTTATAATCTTACTCAAAATACTGAGTTTGAGTTTACTTACCAGTGATACCTGCCCAAACATTGCAACTAAATCTTCTTTGATACTTCGTCTGCATTTTCACATGAGGGTTCTCCGTAGCATAATGATGCAAATTGTGAAAATTAACAATGCCTTCCCGGTCAAAAGTGGACTCATCGCTCCATAAAATGCATTTTCCACCATAATTTATGGTTTTGACACATTTCCAGTTTCTGCTAGGCGATTGTACGTACCTGGAAATACTCTTTCGTTGGGAATACGCCTTTGTGGAAAGGCTTCTGCGTACATACGCTGGGCAACTGTTACATTGCAGCATGCCATGCCATAGTACAACACTCCCGATTTGAAAATTTCACAGCTGGATTGACAAATAAATTTTTTGTTTGTTTTCGAAATTCAGAAGATTAAAATGCAATTAAGTTCGAATTTTTGAAAGAAAACTCATAAGTTAAAAAAAAAATTGTACTATCAAAACAAGTAGTTTCGAAATAAACTGCATTTACTTCGAATCGCTGTAACTCATAACGGGTCTAATTTAGACACATGGTGCAAGAACAAAAAATGTTCCTCTTTTTGTGTTCTATTGGGCATTCAAATACTTGTAAAAGTTCCCGGGACACCCTGTATATATATAAAAATAATCAAAAACAAATTCCGGTCTCGCCGGTCACTTTCCCCTCTGTCCCTCGATGAAAGCGCTTTCTCGTCGGGCGTTGGTTAAAATAGGTGGATTAATATATATATTCATACACACACAAAGCACAAACAAAAAAAAAAACAAACAAAAAAATTACTTTGATAACAGCCTAAAAAAAAAATCACAAGTCCAATCAATCGGACATAAAAGGTTTCTGAAAAATATGAATAAAATTAAATTTTTACGGACGAACAGTTGACCCGGAGACTGTGAAATCCTTCCTAAATTTGCGGTGTTGATATACCTCCTCTTTAAGGAGTGTTTGTTTGACAAGTATAACTTCAATGCAAATTGTACCCCTGTTATTATTACCAGGGCGATTACCCAAAAGGTAAGGTCCTCTAAGTGTCCTGTATGATCTACTACTTGAACACTATTCACGACGATTACCGGGCCCAGCCGCTGCGACTGTCTCTAAAAATTTTGCTGACGTTTTGGGAAATGCAATTGTATGGTAGCCAGAATCATTCCTCGCCCAATTCCCAACATAAAAATGAAAGGAATCAGGTTACTTTCGTTGGCTGATAACACACTGCAATCTTAAAAGAGTCGACACTCAAATACCCTTTCTGTGGTCGGTCAATGTGCGTACATAACAGCTTTTCACCACAAAGTCGACAGGTCAAGAAGAAGTCATAAAAAAGTTGAGCGATTGGTCGAATGTGTTCGGATTCCCGCATTGTAAGCGACAGAGGTGTGGCATTTACGTTTCGGGAAGTTCCTCGTCAATTTTGCTCATAATATCGATCGATCATATTTATATAAATGGTTTGAAAACTTTGAACGCAATGCCGAGGCATATGAACTAACACAAAAGCAAATGTACGTGCAAGCAAGAGGCAAAATGTGTGGAGCTGCCAGACTGTTTTTTTTTTAGTTTTGAGCTAAAAAACAAATTGATTGACGAGTTTTAAATCAATCAAAATAGTGCAGATGTGCATAAAAAGTGGAGTGAGAGGAAAAAACTAAAAGCGAATTGTTTCATGAATACATTTTACAAATGAAAAATCTGGCTAAGGCGGGAAACCTTGAAGAACCAGCAGTTTTGCGGCACATAGTCAATGGACTCCAAATAAAAAGTGAATTTAAGGTTGCCATGTATCGCTGCAAAACATTTAAGTCGCTTCGAACTAGTTCACGAATCTGGAGAAACTTACACCGAAATAAACGCAGTAAAGAAAAATAAAATCGTTCGAGGACCAGGGGTTAAGAAAAAAGAGTTTTGTTTTAATTGTGACTCAGAGGAGCATAAGCGGAAAGATTGTTCCGCGCAAAACAAAATGCTTCCAGTGTAACGAAAACGGTCATATTTCACGAAACTGCCCAAAAAAATCAGACAATGTTAACGTGGTGGTGGACAACGGTCGTCTAAAAACAATGAGTATCAACGCAGTCATTGTTAAATGCCTTATCGATACAGGCTCGGATGTGTAGATTATAGACGAAAGTGTGTTTAAAAAACTGAATAACGTGAAGAATCTCCAGAGCGTTTCTACGCTGCTAGGTTTGTGAAATAAGTCTACCAAGCCAACTGGTAGTTTCATTGGCCACTTAAAAATTGACGGTATGGAGGCAAAACACAAGTGCTTGGTTGTTCCAAAGGGCACGATGGATTGTAATGCCATAATTGGGTAAGACTTTTTAACGAAATTTCACTTATCAACTGGACCAGATGGGTTTATATTTTCAAGTTTGGAAGAAGAATCAAATGCCGAAAAAGATATTTTGTACAATATGCTGAACGTTATGGAGGCTGTAAGCAGCATCGAAGCTCCACCAGAATACTAAGAGAGAGTTCAGGAGCTAATTAATAGCAGTTATCAGCAGCCAGCAGAACTTAAGAAATGTCCAATTGAACTTCAGATAGTCCCCGATGGCGTGATCAAGCCATTTCGCCAGTCTCCAAGTCGTTTATCCCCAAAGAAAGCTGAAGCTGTAAAAGAACAGGTCGAGGAGCGTGGCTAGCAGGGTTGTAGTAGCCAAAAAGAAAGACCAGTCTTCAAGAGTAAGCGTGAACAAGATTTTTAAACGGCATGGTACTCAAAGATTGCTTCCCAGTGTCACTAAAAGAAAATGTCCTCGAGAGGCTGCAAGCTGCTAGGCGGTTCACTGTTATGGACCTGAAAAATGGGGTTTTCCACGCTCTGGTGGAAAAAAAAGAAAGGTTTACACTGCATTTATTACTCGAGAAGGTCTGTTTGAGTTTAACAAAGCGCCGTTTGGTTTTCAAAACTCACCAGCCGCATTCATGCGTTTTGTCAACTTTATTTTGCAACATCTGATCAACGAGTATACTATGCAGCTATATATGGACGACATAATTGTATACGCTGTATCGCCCGAGGAATGTATGCTGAAATCCAAGCAGATGCTGTCCACAGCCGCCATGTATGGGTTGAAAATCAATTGGAAAAGTGCAGCTTTTTACAGACGCGCATATTTTTTCTTGGTCATGTGATTGAGGGTGGAAAGATTTCTGCCGGAAGGGAGAATACTATAGCTTGGTCGCTTTCCAATACCTAAAAATTTAAAAGCTGTCCAAGCATTTTTGGGCTTAACAAGATTTTTCAGTAAGTTTATACCTGGTTATGCACAGTTGGCTCGACCGTTCACAAAATCTGTTGAAGAAGGACGTGGAGTTCTAATTTGGCCAGGAGGAGATTAACGCACTGCAGAGATTGAAGGAGATGTTGACACGTGAACCTGTTTTGCATGTGTATGCACAAGAAGCGCCCACTGAACTCCACACAAACGCGTTAAAAGAAGGTTATGGAGCCTTACTCTTACAGATGTTCGATGGTAGGCTTCGTCCAGTCTACTTTTGGAGTAAGAAGACGTCGCAGGCTGAATCAAAGCTACACAGCCATATTCTTGAGGTGAAAGCTGCTTTTCTTGCATCAAAAAATTTTGGCACTTTTTGCTGGGCGTTCACTTAAAATTGGTCACAGACTGTATTGCCTTCAAACAGACGATAACCAAACAAGACTTACCGAGGGAAGTAGCGCAATGGATATTCTATCTCCAGGATTTGTAACGGACACGCGGAATGTCTAGAGCACGCTCTGTCTAAACGTTTGGCCGGCTAGGCTCAGGGAAAATGGGGTGGTTCTTGGTGCTCTCCCAATCATGCGCTACAGAATAAAAGGAGACAGAGCTTAAAGGAAATGCTAAATCATGGCATACAGAGTCTGGAAATGTAACGATTTAATGGAGAACTAAGATGTTGTTGTCCTCCTCTATACCCGCCCTACCTTGCAGAACCTTGTGAGTTTATAAGGTTCTGGCCAAATCACGACGCGAGTAAACTTACTATGGAGGCCCCTTTTAAACAATATTTATTTTATTTTCGTTTTTTCTCTACTCTTTAGGCCAAATTCGGTATACTAATACAGAAGATTAATCCAAACAATATCATATTAATTGGGTATAAAATAGCACAAGGCCGTTGGTCAAACTAGGAGTGGGCATTCTGAAACCACGAAGGCTGCTGGAGATAATACAAGTATTTAAGTCGTCGTGCGGCAGACCTAATGGGCCATGGTTCAGAACTGCTTTTGCTGGTTAATAATCTGCTTTTACTTAGGGTCGGCTATGCCGTACTTACAGCAGGTTCCATCGGTGTCAGCAGGCCTGTTGATCGTGGAAGCTGTCGTGGGAAAAGAGGCAAATACGAAAACTCTCACAAGCATTATGTTCGACCTAGGAAAACACAAGTTTGAACCGAAAATTACTCCACTAGAAGGGATATCAAAATGCACAAAATTCAACAAACGATTTTTGATACTAGGTGAGTGATCCGTCATTTAATCCTGAGGTAGACGGTAGAGTCCGGATACGAAACGTGCACCACGTTGCCTGCCCTGGCCTGAGGTGTCTCGTATGCACGGCGGCAGCTGTCTTTTGATGGTGAGCACTATTTGGGGCAGCTCGGGTACCTCATGTAGGAGCAGCGGCAAAAGATTGTGATGCTGCTGACGTAGAGGAGCAGCGCCTAGGTGACAAGTCTTAGAGGAAAAGCTGATGTAGCGCCACCAGGCATCAGTTGCAGCGCCTAGCGGGCTGTGCTGATGCAAATATCCAACTATCCAGCTATATCCAAGTCCAAGCCAAGCGAATCGAGTGCATAGAGTACCACCGGGTGGTATAACACTGCTCGACAGCATTTTTCCCCAATTCACCAAACCAACTTTTTCTAAAGTATAAAGTGAGCACGAAAATTGACATGAAAAAAATGAAAAAATCTGTCGAATCGTTATCGAGATATTATCGATAAACTGTTTTTTCAATTTTTCAAAAGTTGCCTCCACTTAAACTCTCATTACTTTTTTGTTTCTACACCTATTAAAAGGTTTTAAGGCAATTAAGAAAGAAGAAACCTGACGGAAAGTTTCGTTTTCAGACAAAAATGTGATAGGATGACGGCTTTCATAGCTATAGGCCCAAATGTAGAAAAAAAACCTTAATTTTTTCAAAATTTAAAAAATTATCGAAATTAAAGTGCTTAAAAATGCAAACTGATAAACAAAATTAATGTTTTTTTTTAAATTCGAAAATAAAGCATTTTATTAACTTTAAGAAAAGCCGTCATACACAAAAATCGCACATGAAAGGGTTTTTTCAAAAAATTTTTGGTGAAAAGGGGCAGACTCACAAGTTTCATCACTAACTCAGCATTTTCACAAACCAAGTGGAACTCATTTAGATCTTTAATTTAAATCTCAACTCTGCTTGATTAATAAGTTGTGGCTTTTTTCCAAAGCAGTGAATTCTTCTTCGCTTGATATATCGCTTTCGATCTTACGGCGCTTTATGGTGCTTGGGGGACATATTGGAGCTGCGCAGTTCTTGGAACGAATCGCTGGTTTGGTTACGGAAGAAGCATCTGCATATTCAACACAATGCTTTTTCCCACGGGTTTTGGTTCTAGAAATCTTGGTAAGGCAAACGTAACAATCCTTCTCGTGGTCCACTGGTTCCCTCCAAATCATTGGAGTTTCAAATGAAAAGTTTTAAATTTTTCCTGAAGACCACTTTTGCAAAATTCTACGGCATCTTGAGCATTATACTTGTGGAACCCAATGAGCACCTTCATTTTTTATTGCCAGTCCGAAGTAATTAAAATACGTTTTTTTAAGCGACTCCGTAATGCTATCTCCTCTACTAGAGCCAACATACAGCCCGCAAACATAGCAAAACAAGTTAGCACTCTTGTTGCATATAAATTTGGGCATTTTTCTCTGGACTTTATTTACTTAACTGTCTTAAGCTTCACCATCGATAACTTATCGATATCGAAAACTGGTTTTACACTGAGTCAATGTGCGTCACAATTCTGCGTCACACAAGCTGGTTTTACACTGAGTCACGGTGCGTTACATTTCTGAGTCACATCTTCATGTGAACGTCAAATTAAGTCACGCATAAGTGTAAAGAGCCGTAATAAGTTTTATGTGAGATTTAAATTAAAGATCTAAATGAATTCCACTTGGTTTGTGAAAATGCTGAGTTAGTGATGAAACTTGTGAGTCTGCCCCTTTTCACCAAAAATTTTTTGAAAAAACCCTTTCATGTCCGATTTTTGTGTATGAAAGCTTTTCTTAAAGTTAATAAAATACTTTATTTTCGAATTAAAAAAAAACATTAATTTTGTTTATCAGTTAGCAATTTTAAGCACTTCAATTTCGATAATTTTTTAAATTTTGAAAAATTAAGTTTTTTTTCTACATTTGGGCCTATAGCTCTGAAAGCCGTCATCTTATCACATTTTTGTCTGAAAACGAAACTTTCCGTCAGGTTTCTTCTTTCTTAATTGCCTTAAAACTTTTTAATAGGTGTAGAAACCAACAAGTAATGAGAGTTTAAGTCAAGGCAACTTTTGAAAAAAATCGAAAAAACAGTTTATCGATAATATCTCGATAACGATTCGACAGATTTTTTTCAATTTTTCATGTCAATTTTCGTGCTCAGGGGGCCAAAATACTTTAAAAAAGTTGGTTTGGTGAATTGGGGGAAGATTGACTTTCATTTTGTCGAGCAGTGTAAACTTATAAAACTTGTATTTTCGATCAGCTAAACTTTGAGCGTCGGTACGGGTCTTCGGAAACAGCAAAAGTGAAGGCGAAAAACGGCATGACAGCTTACATTGCATTGCGGCACAAAAAGGGCTGCCAACTCGTTTGCCTACGCATGATAGCGAATGATAGCGCCTGAGCATGGGAACATGAGCATTGCGCCTAATGCAAGTTCATCGAACATCGATTGTTTCTTATCTTATCGACAATTCAAGTTCAAAATTCAGCGTACCCTCACACCACAGGTTTAAGCAAAGCTTCCATATGATGGCTCAAAGCTGAAAAAGGGTAAGCTCTCTACCAGATGTCTTTGGCGTGAAGACTACCCAATTTTTTGCCTTGCTTATCTTCCAAATGGTATAACGAGTTTCCTAGCTTTCGTTTAATTTTAGCCTTAACCCCGATTGGTGCTAGCTTAGCATTAAAGTTTTCAGCCTGATTGCTAAGTCTGAAGTTCCGTTTTATGACTTCTTGGCCAACCTCGAACGTCCGAACCTTACTACGCAGATCATAAGTACGTTGGTTGGTCGAGTACGCTTTCTGCATGTGTTTTTGAATGCTGCCGCGAATATTCGGAAATTCATCTACGCGTTTCAATCGAGATGTTCCCTCATTCAACAATTCAATTTTCTAACAGCTTGTAATCATAACCATTTGTTAGCATGTTTTGCCCAAAAACAGCAAAATATGGGGAAGTCCCGATTTATTGATGAATGTGGTTCCGCAGTGAACTGTTAATGCTACTTAAGTAGCATTCCCAATCACGTTGGTCTGAACGCAGGTAGGATCGCAAAGCAGCATTGATGGATCTATAAACGCGCTCAGCAGCATTGGATTGCGGTGAGTAGGCCGCTGTAAAACAATGCTCTATCCCGTATCTGCTCAGGAAAACGGCAAAGTCCTGGCTTTTAAATTTACTACCATTGTCACTGACTATCACCTGCGGAACGCCAAAACAATCAAACAGATCTTCTTTTAAAATTGTAATGATTGTTTGTGCTGTAAATCTTTTAACCGCTTTTAAGAAGGTAAACATGGTATAGTGGTCCATAATTATAAAAATGTATTTGTTACCACGCCTAGTTCGAGGAAAAGGTCCAATAAAATCGAGGTATAACCTCTGAAACGGCCTTTCGCTCCTTCCTTGCTGACCCATCGGAGGTTTTAGGGTTTGCGTTGGGTGTTTAACAAGTTTGGCCTATCTCGCATTGACGAATGTAATCTCTTACATCCACCACCATTCGTGGCCAGTAAAGCGTTCTTCGTATTCGCTCCAAACATTTAGCTATGCCACAATGTGATGCAGAAGGTTAATCGTGCGCTGCTTTTATCACCCCTGCGCGTAATTCTAATGGAACCACCAACTTGCACTGCCTGTATCAATAACATGTTCTACCAAGGTGGTCAACCTAGATCATCTGCTCTGATGTAGGTATCGAATTCTATAACTATCTGCAAACGTGACTCTTGAGACTTTGTTAACGTCGACTTGCCACTCTCGGCTTGAAGGACGCACAAGTCAATGTCTAGGCGTTTGTGAGCGACCGAAAGGCCAAATGTCTACCAAAAGTCCATCCCGCAGATGACATCTATCGTTATGTTTGGCACGATTAGAAATTCGACATCGGCTTGTAACGAGCTATAATTTATGGGAATACATATTGTGGCGGCCACATGTTGTGTGCTTATGGCACTCTAAACGTAGTGAGGCTAAGATGAAATGTCCACATGCAGAAGCTCGTGGAATATCTCAGGTCTTAGATTGTTTCTTACTTCGGACACAATCTCCTCATTTTATAAAGGTTCGCGCAAGGCGTCAGTGATTGCTAACATGGCATCAAGAAAGTCATCGAAATTTTCATTACAACCTTGTTTACGTCTGCGCTGCGCATCTTTTATGTCCCTTTCGGCTCTCTGATCTTTATACCTTTCTCTCAAACGGGTACATAGCATGAACCAATTCATGTCTTCATTAGACCTATGACATCGCCAATAAAAATTCAATGCTGGCCCTGCGAAAAAGAGATTTCCAAACTTATACAGTAGTTTGAAATTCCCGTTTAAACACTGTGAAGTCAAGCAGCCTACACGATAAATAAAGTGTTCGACTGGAATGTCAGTCGAAGAGCCAGTAAACTTTATATGCCAAATGCATATGATACTAGAGGTTCGGTCTGGGTGCTCGATATTCGCTTCACGGCGAACCGGAGAGTTGCTATTTCGAATAGTGAAATGCCTTCCTCGAGAGGTTGTGTCCAAACTCCGGCGTGGAATTACGGGAGGAACAGGAAAGTCCCACTCGAGCTGAAATTGTTCTTGAGCTTCACGCTGAACTCCTGAGATTGATAAGCCGCGAACCGCTGCATGGATTTCGTCCGTCAATGCTGCGGCCATGTTTATCCTATAGGTCTCGAGGGAGTTACTAATAAGCTGCTGAATTCGCTCTTCTGACATACTATTCGATTCAGGTTGAGATTGAGCTTGTGGTTGTCTCGATGCGGGTCGAGATACCGCTGTAGCATGTTCATATAGTGAGTGCGCACTGTAACAACTTTGTTGCAGAAAACACAAAGACTTCAAGCGCATTTGTAATTTGATAATTCTCGCATATGCATAAGTCAGCATATTCAGCTAAGCCACATATGTACATGCACACCACTCGGCCGCAGCTCTGCAGCCAAACAATATATATGTAAATTATATACATAAGCCCGCTGCCCTACGCCGGCAGCATAGCGGCATAGCATAAGTTATGAACAGAAGAAGAAATAAATGAACATTGAACGAAGCAACACGTTTGATCGGTAGTGAATTGATTGGGAGAAACTGGCTGATCGACTGCTGAGGATATTGCACTGGATGTATATCCTGGATCCTCTATACTGCCCACACATCATGGCGACCGGGACAGTTAAGACCGTTTAAAAACAAATTATTAATAAAAAAAGAATTCAAAGTGATTAAACGCAATTTAATGCACAAATTTCTATACAAAGTGGCTGCTGAAAGTGAACATATGAAAATATTTTTAAACTAAAACTGACCAGCACCGGTACCGCTTGAGCCCATAGGCCCCGGATTAAAAAAATATAAAACTGACTTGTGCGATGACCAGCACCGGTACCGCCTGAGCCCATAGGCTCCGGATTAAAACATATAAAACTGACCTGTGCGATGACCAGCACCGGTACCGCCTGGGCCCATAGGCCCTGGACATCAGCAGCAGCAGCAAATAAAAACGAAATGTGCGAAGCAAGCACCAGAAGCACAACAACCCCCATTCCGACAAGATGTGCCCCGAACAACAAGTATGGATAGCAGGCCGCTATCTATGCCAACGATGGACATCAACAGTTCCAGTTTAAAACACAATTAAATTTTTTTTATATACTTATGTCTCTTTGCAGACCAGGCAGTTTCTAGCTGCGGGTTTTCATTTTTTTTTTACCTAGGTAGGGATACCTATAAAACTATATATCAAAAGAAATTTTTTTAACGATAGAATATAAATGCCTAAAGCAGGAGAAAAGAAAAAGAAAAGGAGAGGAGAAATAAAAAACTTCCCAAACTTAAAGATAAAAGAATTGAACAGGCAGTTATATGCTCCACAAACAGCCCCAGTCCCCTGGGATGAAAATCTAAGAATTAAAAAGGAACTAGAAAATACGTACAGAGAATTAGAAGCTCATAAGAATAAGACAAATTTACAAGAAGCCTGGAAACCAAAGTGCCCAGCAGATTGCAAGGGGCCATTCGAAAATACAGGTTGCGAATATACCTGTCACACAAAAAAAAATTTACGAAAATTTTTCCTTTTAATGAACAGTAATTCAATATCAAAAACAGAAATAACATACAATACAGAAATGGGTTTAATTGATACCAAAACAGTGGACTCCACTGCAACTATTGATACAAATTTAACAAATATATTATTGTCAATAATTGTTTTTATTATGATCGCATACATTATGTATAAAGCTTATAGGTTCCACAATAAGTGTGTAACAAAAAGGGCTTTAAGCCAAGCAAACGATTTAGAAAAGGTATATAAAAAAAAAACATTTTTTTTAATAAATAACAATTTAATAAATAAAGAAAATCATAAAAATGCCAGTACAGGATTTATATCATTTGAAAAAATATGTCTATTTCTTGAGACACATCCTACAAAATGGAGAAACCAATCCTAAAGTAGCCCAAATTTTGGGCTGGATTGAAAAAACAAAAAATTCGAAAAAACGGTAGTCGACAAAATAGAAAGAGTTATAAAGATCCTATACAGGAAAAACATAAACGAAAAAAGTATGCCACTCTGGCTACATTATGCATTTGATGACAGAATAGAGAAATTACCTAAGAGTAGTTCAGACTACAGTAGCTCAGACGATGAATAATAGCTTGAAATAAATCAATTACCATCCATATGGAATGGAGGGAAATAGCGATATTTATCAAGCAGCAAAGAGAGCAATTCGACAAGTCGTTTAAATGCCTCAATAAAAGCGTAAATATTACTAACCAGACCATAATTAAGCATGTCGAATCATTAATTTCCATATACAATGACGTACGAGAAATAATCTATAAAAATCAAAACAGATTTACATCATTGCACTTTACACAGGCATCAGATGTTATCAAACGTCTGAGAGACAATTTAATACATATTTCGAACAGGCACAATCTACAACTGGTCTGTCCGACAATATTAAATTCGCCTGCTAAATTTGACAAGTCACTACTAATGGAATCAGGTTCACTAGACACTGAGCCAGCCAAAAGTACAAAGCAAGAAACCATACAAGCGTCTAAAACAACAAGTTCACCAGTTAACAATCCAACTGACATCAACATGACTTAAACATTAGTGGAATTTTTGAGACTAGCATCTTCACTCTTGCCAGAGTTTGACGGAAGGCCCGAAAATCTCCAAAGTTTTTCGGATGCGTTAACTCTTGAAAAGACTTTGCAAGGTACTTATGAGGAAACAGCTGTAAGTCTAATAAAGACTAAGCTAAAAGGACATGCAAGGAATCTGATAAGCAACGAAAGTTCAATCGATTCCATAATTACAAAGCTAACAAGTACAGTAAAAGGAGAGTCAGTGGAGGTAATATCCGCAAAACTCCTAAACTTACAACAAAGAAACAAAGCCGCAAATTTATACACCCAAGAAGTGGAGAAACTAACGAAATCTCTAGAGGGAGCGTATATCCACGACGGCTTATCCACTGACTTGGCCAGTAAATACAGCACAACACTAGCTGTCAAGGCCATGACACAAAACTGCGCATTTGATAAGGTCAAACTTATCATGCAAGCAGGTACATTCAACAATATGAACGATGCCATATCAAAATTTATCAATAGTTGCACAGAAGCTACAGGACAGACAAATACTGTACTGTACTATCAGCAACGAAACAGTCAAGGAAACAATAGAGGCTTCAACCGAGGATACAACCGAGGTTCGTTTAATAACAGAGGCAATTTCCAAAATAACAGTAACCGCAACAACAGTAACGGACAAAGCCAATATAGAGGAAACTTTAATTACAGAGGCCGAGGAAACCCTAACTATAGAGGAAGAGGCAACTCTAATTATAGAGGAAACAGCTACTCTAACCAAGGGCAAAACAGCAACAATAGCAACAACAATGTCAGAGTAACCCAGAACAGTTCGGGAAACTCGCAGCAACCTTTAGATATGAGAAACTAAGAAACACCACAATATTCAACATAAGCCTCAGTCTCAACATATTTGTATCATTCAGTCATGTACCAACAGGAACAAAGTTAACATTTTTAGTAGATACAGGTGCAGATATTTCAATATTAAAAGAGAATTCTGATGTCTTTCATGACATTCAAACAAATAATACCATTAACATCCAAGGTGTTGGGAAAGGAACAATTAAATCCCAAGGTTCGACCTCAATTGAAATACAAACAGAGAAATACATAATCCCACACAATTTTCATATTGTTGACACAAACATCGCGATACCATGCGATGGAATTAAAGGCATTGATTTTATTAAAAGATTCAACTGCCAAATAGATTTTAAACCGTCAGAAGACTGGCTTATAATCAGGCCAGATAACTTAAAATATCCTATTTACGTACCAATAACGTACACTTCTGGTAATAATTTGATATTGTCCCCACAAGATCCCAAGTTGTCCGAAAAGTCCAGATCACTTCAAGCGAAGATAATATATTAATACCAAATCAGGAAATCCAACCTGGTATTTATGTGGCAAACACAGTTGCAGCGTCCCAAAATGCATTTGTCCGATTATTAAATACAACAAACAATGACCAACTAGTCAATATAAATGGCCTAAAATGTGAATCACTTTGAGAAACTATGATGTAGTTCAAACAACACCCAGAAACTAGGGAAAAAATTGTCCTATCACAACTAACTAAA